>CAJPVJ010002741.1:0-12363 GCA_905397405.1 Oppiella nova
TCAATCGGTTTACTGACCCTCGAGTTGCTGAGACTTTTGCTCAACATTTACCTAACGGTGCAGTCGGTCATAGTCTATACATTCAACTGCAAAAAGTGATCGACCCCTGGCCTGGGATGTCAAATGTGTCAATAGTTTTTCAGAGATATGTATAAATAAATAAAATCAGAAATATTTGTAATTTAATTGAGAGATAATTTATTTGTGATAAATATGTTTCAAATAAATTTTGATTATATTTTTAGATCTTTCAATATATGGTAGACATGTAGCGATGAATTAGGAGCTTATCTATGGTTTGAATCTTTATGAAAATATTTTTGCTAATATCTAATTATAATCAAATTAAAAGGTTTTTGAAAAATAGTTACCTTTTTTGATATCTTATTCAAAATAATGTGCACAAAAAATAATAAACAAAAACATATTTTTGAATAAGGATTTCAATGAATTTATTTTGGGAATACTTTTGAAAATATTTTCGTAATAAACAAACAAAAGCTGAGTTTTATTCATATATTTATTTAATGAAATGAATTGATTAATTAATGTAAGATTTTATACAAAGATCTACGTTAATGAAAAACTAAAAACTATATTTTATATGTGTATAAATTAATAGTAGTTTATATATCTCATGATAAAATCAAATAAACAAAATAAACGGTTATTTCGCATATAATTAGTGTCTGTATACAAAATAAAATTCAGATATTTTTTCTAAAAAATAAGATTAAGACTACTGTTAAGAAACATGAAAACTGCTATTTTTAATATAAATATCCCAAATCACGACTAAATTAAGTGAAAAATACATTAAAAACAAATCATTCAATAATTCATGTGCTACTCGTATACACGTATTAATGCATTCATTATATTATGTAATTATATCTGATTACACAAAACAGAAACACTATTTGAACCTAACATTGTAACGTTAAAGTAAAACTTTTTACAAAACTTGCTTTCAAACGGCGGGTTTATTTTGCAACACCAGTTATAACAAACTACCTACATACAAAATAATAGCAATTATTAATGTGTTTATTATAATTGGCGTTAATTTTATCCGGTATTCAGTCATAGTTTTGGTGAAAAATTCTCGAAAAGCCAATGGATTAAAGAGATTAATGGTCAGCGAAATATACTCAATACGTATGGAGGGGTAGCCCTGGAGGACATTCGTGGCATGAGAGCCCCCTTTCTGCAAATAGGGGGCAATAAACAGTTTGAGATGTTATATGAGATGAACTTCACGTACGACTCATCGATGGCTATATTTGAAAACTCGCCCCCGTTTTGGCCCTACACTCTCGACTACGCCATCAATCACGAGTGTATGATCAGCCCCTGTCCCACAAAATCGTTTCCAGGTATGTGAGACTACCTTATCGTACCGGGCTATTAATTATAAGCCTTTTGTGTGATGCTTTTGGTTGATTATTAAGTGGTTATAAAGTTTTTGTGTGCTAAACAATTATAGTGTAAAATAGTTTTTATATGCAATTATGGATTACATGTGTTGAGTGTGTTTTGCAAGTTTATTGAGATTTTGAACGTATCAATATAAACTAGTCGGATATGTTATACTTAGTAAATCGTTATTTTATTTAATAAATAGCGGAATCTTATTATAGATTAGATTTTAAACTTATTGATTACATGAATATTTAAAATAGATGATTGATTAGGAGTTTGTTATCTAATTATTTATATCATAATTATATTTCTATTAGAGATTAAATAATAAATCTTTGCATACAGTAATAAAGGGGTTTAAATTATATTTATAAATCTTTATCAAAAAAATATAATTTGTTAGTTATTATCTTATTTACTTTTATACTAGGAATTATTTAATATAAACTTTTTAAAATTAATAATTGATATAAATGTAGATTTTGAATTTTATGCTATAGTATGATAGATAACAAAAATTATAAGTAATATTTTTACAATTATTTTAAATATTTTTAATACTATTAATCAAATCTAAACCGTATGTCTATGTATATGGGGGGACAGGCTTATGGGAAATCGGTTTAGTAATGTGGCAGGACCTGAAGGGGGGCCGGTGCTCAATGGGGGACGCCTGCTCTAACCCCTCGGACGAGAACGGCGTGTACGACATGATAATGAAGAACTTCCAGCGCCACTACCAGTCCAATCGGGCGCCGTTCGGTCTGTACTACCACTCCGCGTGGTTTAACACACGACACCATTTGTCCGGTTTTCTCAAATTCATTGACGAAGTACTCAAACTAAACGACGTCTACTTCGTGACCAACTGGCAGTTAATACAGTGGATGAGGGAACCGACCCCTCTGTCGAGGCTCCATAAGTTCACGCCTTGGAAGTGCGGCCCGAAGGACAAGGAGGCCAGACCCCAGGCCTGCCATCACCCGACGGTGTGTAACGTGTCCTTCAAGAAGGGCTCCCGATTTTTCAAGACCTGCCAGCCCTGTCCCGAGGAGTACCCCTGGTTAGGCGGTACGGGACTCAAGCGTAAGAATATTCTGTGAGAGAGAATATTCTGGGATATGAATGACTTTTTGATGTTTTTTGTAGAGTTTATTGTTTTTTTTATTTAGTGTAAGTTTTTTTATGATCATGCTGTTTTATTTTTGCAAAAATATTTATTTATTTGTCGTTTTTTTATTCAAAATTCTTTTATTAGTGTTTTAAAGTATTTTTTATTAATCATTAATTGTCGCTTAAGTGTGTTGTATGATATAGTTTTTAAATGCTTTTTACTGTAATTAAATGCATCATTAAATAAATCAAATGAAAACATGATTTTTATATTTGGAAACTCATTTTATTTAGAAATAAATTATGTAGTGTTTAATTAATTTTATATAATTTTGTACATTTAAATTACATAGAGTTTGTATGTGAGTTAAGTATAGTATGATTTTTATTTATTATATAATATATTAATTTTCTATTTACTTAATCAATAGTCGCTGTAATCGGGGAAAGACTGTAATCCATAGTCATTACTACCACCGCCGCCACCACCTACTGGTATACCAAATCCTCGCACCGGGTTATCATACGGCGCGTCGTTATCTGCTTTGCCGTAAAATCCCTGATAATAGCCTTTAATACAAAAATATTTTAAAATAAATCTTATGTTTTAAGCTAAACATAGATATAATTATAGCTATTTTGGATAGTAATTAATGAAACTAAAAATATTTATCATTATAAATACCTTGGTTTTCCACATTTCTCATGGGATTAACATCGGTGCGGCCATAAGCTGCCTGTCCCTTATTAGGCACCATCATACGTAACATTTGGGGTGGTATTAATGCCACGCATAATTGAATGGTCACCACAAATATAATGAAATTGTTGAATACAAACTTTATAATCATAGCTATATTCAGATGTAAAATATTTTATTTCTGAGAAAATAGTCTAAAATAACAAAAATATTTTTGAAACTGTTTTAATGAAAAGTAATTTTTGGAAAACACGTTAAGAAACGCTTCACTCGTTTGGTATCCGTTTATTAAGTCTTGTTTTAAGGCATGTACTGAAAAATAGACGGAAATTTCTTTTCACATGTAGAAGCACTGGTAGTTTTTCACTTATAAAACAAATATTTGCAGGTTTTGTATTATGTATGCTTAAGGCCAGTGGTTACAGCAATAATAATACAATTCAATTAATTTTAAACCCCAACATTAGATTATTATAGTTATTGAGATACTGTACGTTAACATATTGTCAACTAGTAATGAAATATATTTTTATATAATACATAGGTTTATATACTTTACCTCAAATTGTATTTTTCATTGAATTTGCCAATTTGTTGGTCAGTATAAAAAAGCGCATAAATATGACAAAAAACTGCAGATTAATATAAAATGGTATAAAATAAAAAAATGTTATGAAATTATTATGCCAAAAGACTTCCCATATAAAGTAACAATAAAGTATTGTCAATAATAAAATATTACCATAATTAAGGTTACATAAATAAAATTTAATACAATTTATTTGATTCTTTATATAAATTATCTAATACTGCTTGTTTAATAATATAAATTAAAATGTTATTTGAGTATTGTCAATAATAAAATATTACCATAATTAAGGTTACATAAATAAAATTTAATACAATTTATTTGATTCTTTATATAAATTATCTAATACTGCTTGTTTAATAATATAAATTAAAATGTTATTTGTAAAAATGGGAAGTATACTACCTAACAATAGTACAAAATAAGTTCAATAGTATGCTTACCCTGAATGCAATTTGTCGTGTTATGACAAACTGATTATAACACGAAAAGCCTATCAAATGATTTCTATCACCCGTTTTTTAAATTAAAAATATAATATAATTAAAAAATAAAATTTTACAAATGAATGCTTACTTTAAAATTGAGTTTAAAATTACAATCTGAATTAAAAGTCATATAAAGTTTATTGAAATATTTATACGATTTAATTGATTCGTAATTCAGCGACGCGGTGAATAAGTTGAACAAAAGTGTGCTTGCTATCATAATTACTAGAAAATTAGCAACAAAAATCCTGGTAATAATATCCACTTTGACTACTAATTGCATGGCAAACAATGTGAGCGGGGTCATCACGTAATAGAAACAAAATATATACAATTTCCAAAATTCATTGTATACCTTAATATCGTAGCATACCTTGTTATGATTGTTACATAATTCTTGAATTTTATTTACAATTAAATCACTTGAAAATGGTTTTGTGTACAGATTAGTTAAATGCTGTAATGAATAGTTTAACAACTTTGTGAACAAAACGTACTTTTTTAACGTATCTATTGATAACATATTTGTCGCACAAATCTATGCAATGAAATGGTTTATCACCAGATAATACATCAATAATTGTAAACCACTTATAGTTATAATAATAGTTATGATTATTAAGCTATGATTATACGTACATTAAGCTTATAGCAAGTGACCCGTCTATGATGCCACCAAAATACATAAATTGATCATACTCCGACATGTATTGTAGTAGGTTAAAATAGTATACGGACAATGTTTTACCATTTGCATACAGAAATAAAAGTAGGTTTTGTAAAACTAACACTACTTGAATAATAAAGTAAAAATAATATCTTAAAGCCCTGGTCAACAGATTTATTAATTTTATTAAATCTATAGAAAAAACAGTGTTTATTAAAATCACTCTTAATATCGCGTATTATTAGCGAGTCATTCATAGTTTTGATAATAAATTATCCAGTCAATAATGTCTAGTAATAGTTAAAATGAGATAGGTCTTATACAAAATTGTAAACAACATAAATGAGTTTCCGATAACTTAAAAAGTTTTATTACTATTAGATATTTTATAGTGTATTAAATTACGCCATAATATTATTTTCAAAACATCATTAAATAGCAATTATTTACAAATGTTTTAATGGTTTAATAAAATTTATTTTATATTTTAAGTTGTTTTGCACTTATCTAACATAATTAAATAATTAATAATTATAATATAATATTATATTTATTAAGAATAGATTGTACTGTATGATTGAACATACTGAATGAAAATAAAACTAAATTATATAAGTTATATAACTTTTAAAATAACGCAATTTAGTTGTCTTGAAACTAAACTTATTTTATTTTTATTTATTTATTTGCATCTTAATTTTAAATTACAAGACAAAATAACACGAAATATAAAAATGATATATAATGTATGTTTTTATACCTTAAGTTTTATCAAATATCTTATAAATATTTTATTAGACATTTAAGTTATATGACACATAAAATGACTACAATACTATAGTATATTTTGGATTTATAATCTAATAATTCATAAAAATAATAATAATAAACAAAATACATGTGATATTCATATGATGAGATATATATTTGTTGAAATATTTTCATAAATAAGATAACAATTAATGATATAATCTGTAAAATACTTTTAATTAGATATGCATTATTTGATAAGTTTGAAAGCAAATATCCACTTCATATCCATGAAATCAATTTGTAGAATATTCTGAATTACTATTACATTGAATACTATTCCCATTAGACTCCTTATCATTTATTTGCCTTTTAGTGGAGTTTAGAAATTTATTCATATGTCGATACACTTTGAGATATTCAAGTTTCATTTTCAATATCTCATTGTGATACTGGTCTACACTTGTTTTAGCAAATGATTTCTTAATTATATTAGGGTTTACTATACTTTCACTAATAAATGCTATCATTGATAGGAATATTCCGCTAAAAAATAGTATATAATTTCCAAACAAGTGGCCAATTTTTAATCCCTGGGCGGCCGGGTGTTCATCGTCTGTCTGTATGAGACCCTTATGTAAGGCATCGTTGTTGAGGAACAGGGTCTCGCTCACCAGGTGCTCGTAAATGCCAGATGACATGAATAGCTCGATCCTTTTTGTTAAAATTTCATTTAATTACTTATATAATAATATTAAATTGGATATAATGTTAGTATTAAAATAAAACTTACATAGAGTTTACACATTTTATGAACTCGGGAGTAACTCTCCCGGACATGGCTATAAAGTAGGGCAGCTCCATATAATCGTGTTTAGCACGGTACAATGTCGGATATTTAGCTAATTTGGTGATATAATAGTAGTCCAAATACGCGTTATCACTGACCAGGGCGTAGATACCGGACGCCAACTTCGGGAATATGTCCGACTCCCACATATCCTTATCATTCTCACGGATTTCGATGACTTTCATCCGGGTCTCCAACATCTTGACAATGGGGTCCTCACTGTATCGGACGTAGTCTTCGCACGACTCGCCGGTCAGGGCGTAGAACTCGACGATCCGTCCGTCCGATGAGAAGTGCGCCAAATCCTCGATGGAGTCTATCTTGACGTGCGGTCGAGTGTGAAACACCGATGAGAGGAACTCCTCGTGAAAACTCCAGTAGACTATTGTCGTCAGGAATAGCCAACTGATCAACAAAAGGGTATAACTGGTGGACATTTGTCTTAAATCGTGTTTATTTGACTGATTGAATAAAATTGAATAATAGAGTAAATATTGAGTTATATTTTGTCGTATATATGAGGCCAGGGATGAGCTCATAACGTAGGAAATGGCGATTAATATCCATATGTATTGATCAAAAACTGGGATAAAATTGAAAATAGGTATCTGTAGGTGCCCGCTACCCGACAGTATGCTTATGGTGTCAATGAAACCTAATGGATGACTTATTACCCTACTTATAAACAGGATATTTGCGATATTAGTAGGTGCCGTGGGGTATATGAGTAAATCTATTTGACCAGCATCCAGGTGCATGTAATAGTTATCAATGGTATCATTAACTGGTTTATAGTATGCCAAACTGAGTAAGCAATTAGTAATGAATAGGAGAGAGTTAATAAATAATATTGAAAATTTAATTATAATTTTTACCTGAGTTTGAGTTTATTGGCTAATTCTATGAGGAAGGCCAACATAGGGCCCGACAGCTCAATATTGTCGGACTTGTAGTCTATGTCAATAAATGGTGGCCAATAAGTGCTCGAAAAGTTTAGGTTTAGTAGAGGACTATACTCGCCGACTGTTACTTGTGTTAAATGAGTAAAATTCATGAGAATTGATGATTTCATTGTATAATAAATTTTATAAATTAATCAAAACATATTCATATAAATGTATTGTTGAATAGTTGTGAATTTCTACCAAATATTTGATAGAAATTCAATAGAGGTTTAAATTAAATTAACATTTGATATTTTCGTATATTGCATATAAAGTTTATTAGTATGTATAATATCATGATTCTGTATTCTATAGATTTTTAGGGTTGAGTTAATTGTATGTTATTTAATATTGTTACTTCAATTGTTTTAGCCTATTATTACAGTTATTAGATTTATCTAATATATTACGAAATCATAACTTAAGTATTATGTGATATTTATGATCCTGCATAATTTGCATACAATAATTATGGACATATTCGATAAAAAAATTCAATTTTATTTAATAATAAAAATTAAACTAGTGATTACATGGCTAAATAAAACATATAGCTTGTTACAGACTATAATTAGGATTTGTGTAGCAAAATATTTAACTTAAAAATTATTTTTATATAAATTCCTATTAAATTAAAATTTAAATATAATACATAAATTGATTATAATACATTACACAGTCTTATGATTCAATGAACATTCAATTGCTAATAATAAGGACATTCATATGAATACAAGATTGTGGAAAATGTATTTATTTATGAAGTACTGATGATACATAATGATGAATACATTTATAGAGGTATATAAATAACGATTATGTATTGCTATCGAACCACCCTGTATTCGCCTTGTATATTGTGAAAATACCCTGTTCAAAAGTATACACAATATCTACATGCTGATCCTGCAATGTAAAGTTTGTGAAAATATAATACATTAAAATATTTTATTACATTTGTTTGATACGTAACATTAAATTTAATGAAATACTCGTAGGCATAACAATTAGCGTAACTGATAGTTATTTACATTATATTTACCTAATAGTTTATTTGAGGTGAAATTTGGCTTAAAAGCGTCCAATAATTCAATATAAGGTTTTTATTTCCATGTCGGGTCTTATCTGTAAATTTCGGTGAAATTTTAATATTTGCTACGAAATTATTTGCATTACACATCATATTTTTAAAAGCAAAAATATTAGCTTGTAATATAAATTTTTAAAATATTTAATTTGTGATTTTAGCATAATATTTAGTTTTAGTATTTATATGAATACTAATGCAAATAATTCCGTAACAAATGTTAAAAAATCAGCGAAATTTACATAAATTTCATCGGAATTTACAATAAGTGAGACACAAATGAATTTATGTTTTGAAATATTAAGACAAACTGCAAGTGAAATCATAGTATATATAAAATCTCGTCCAATAAAATACATCATAATTAACTTTATCTTAAGATGCAATAAATTATACACCAAATATATTAAATAATATATTATATGCAATGAGTTTTCAATATACTTTATTATACACGTTATAACTTTTAATGATTTATACTTTCCCTGATCAGGATATCATGATAAGAGTTTTATAGTTTTATTTTTATTGTATGAAATAGCAATAAGTAACTTTTAAACACATTACAATCTTTGATCTATTGATTCATATATTGATAAAAATTTAATATAATAACAGGATGTACAATAATGTTAATTTGTAATACTAGTATAGTTAACAAAACATAATTATAATAATTTTTATAAACTATTTCTTTAAATATATTACTTTAAATGTTTATATTATTATTATCAACTTTTATTAAAGATAAAATACTGTTACTATGCAAACATCATACACGTTGTTTATTAAAAATTGTATAAGTAAACTTATCACATAATTGTTATTTTAAGAATATAGATTCTGGATCTATATAAGAACTTGTAGTTTAATAATAATTAAATTATAAATATTAATTAAATAAATAAATTAATTATAAATAATATATTAAAAATAAGTTGTTATTAATAACTGTATTCTGAGCTTAGCATAATGTACTCTGTATAATTATCCGGATCAGCTTATGTTAAATGAGATTTTGTTATATCATATAAAATAGTACGGTATATTATAATTTATAAAATTAATAACACAATATACTTTATATTAACTAAGCTTTTGCTAATGATATAAAAGTTATATTATGTAAAATATTGTTGATACATATGATGGCTTTATATTTATATTGTATTTAATACAAAACACACATTTTAGCATATTTATTTGATATTATTACACATTTCATTGACAAATTACCACTGAGTGATACAATAATTATATATTATACAATACTACTATGAATAAATTATTAATAATTATTAAACGTGTTAGGTACACTTGCTGCCAAGTACATTTTATTAATTAGTAATTAGAAATCTATTTTATTGAACTCAAATAATGTAATAATAAGTTCAGATTCATTCATTTCTATCGATATATTTGTAATTAATCTTTAAATCATTTGCATAATACTTTTGTAAACATAAAAAATACTTTTAATGGATTTTTGTACTTAAATCAAAGTTTTAATAATTAATAAATCTGTTATTCATAAAATAATTTAAAAGGCTATTTTTCAAATGCTTTTGTATAATTACGGATAATGAGTATATTATCATAAATATTAAATAATGTGCGAAAATAATAAATATATCTTAAAGTTACTTGAGTCGGATAAACAGTTTAATAATTTAAATAAGTTTAGTTTTAATAATAATAGTCAAATTAGTATTAATAAAACAAAAACTGAAACACCTATTGTAACATCAAATATTAAAAATATATCAAAATTTGATAAATATTGTTATACATTTTTACTATGTTTTGCAAATATTACCTACGTAAGTCTGTCATAATATTATATAACTGTACCATATAAAAAGTTTTATTTTACAAGTCTAGGTTTATACTGGTTATTTTTTACAATTGTTGCTTGTACAAAACTTGTCTGTCTAATAGTCTACCTGTTAATAATATATTAGGGAATATCGTTGACTATTATGTCGCCGGCGTTACTGGACTTCACGTGTATTATCAACGCTGACATCAATACTGTGACCCATTATTACACCCTCTTTGCCATCGGAACTATCATCGGATCGTTATGTATGTAAATGAGTGACAAATACTTATCACAATTAATTAACTATACTTTAATTGTGGATAATTAGTTGGTTTTCTATTCAAATACATAAATCGCCAGTGCACTTTTATATTAACCATATCCTTGTTTGGCATATCGACGGCACTGTTGCCAATGAGCCCTAGTTTTTGGTTTATGTATTTGTTTGGTTTGATTGGAGGTATCGGTGCCGGCGTTATAGACATCGTTCAGACCGTTTGGCTCATTGAGATGTGGGACTCCAAAAGTGGTTCACTCTTACAGCTATCGGAGTTTGGCTATGGGTTGGGCATAACTATAGGCCCTCTAATAGTCGAACCGTTTCTTGTGGGTAAAATAAATACATTATTCTTGTAATTGTAAATATAATAACTGTCCAGTTTGTTTGCTTATCATTTATGAAAGTAGTCCTTTATACATTCATTTAATGATTATTTAAAGTAATTAATGATTTAACAAACTTATTCAAAAAGGTGATGGGAACTGTATGAACGATACATCGGCTGTGAATACAACAATCAATTATAGCCACAAACTGTTGCCTCCATTCCTAGCCACCGGTTCCCTTCAGATATTGGGTGCGATTATGATGTTAATCATGTATTTGTGTCACAAATATATTCCCAACACTCAATCGCAAGACAACCAGACGGGTGGACACGAGGTTGAGAGGCCTACTGAACAGACATATCGACGCAGATATACCGTACAGTTCACCGATGAAAATATACAGCAATTGAAACAGGTGCAGTTGAATGTCCGTGCAAATGAACATCATCAAGGACCTAGGTTGTCCACACCAGTGGCCGGATTAAATATAAATGATTTTGAACAGACCAGCGGTTCCTATAGGAGACGATTCTCGACTTTCCCAGTGGTTGACCCCTCATATGTGGGGTCGTCGGGAACGTACCGTTTGCTGGTCATAGGGTTGGGAGCCGTGTGTTTCGCCACTATTATCAACTGCGAGTCGGCGTATATCGACTATNGGTTCCTATAGGAGACGATTCTCGACTTTCCCAGTGGTTGACCCCTCATATGTGGGGTCGTCGGGAACGTACCGTTTGCTGGTCATAGGGTTGGGAGCCGTGTGTTTCGCCACTATTATCAACTGCGAGTCGGCGTATATCGACTATTCGCCCACATTTTTTCGATACTATTCTAATGTGCAGGGTACTTGTGATTCTCGTGTTATTTTGAAAATTAAATACTAATTATTATATTTTATTTAATAGGATACAAAACGGCAATACTGTTGTTTGTAATGACATCGTCCTATACCCTAACGCGCGCCTGTAGTATATACGTGGCGTATAGAGTGCGCCCGCAATACATACTATCCGTTCATTACGTGATTGTATTCACGAGTCTAGTCCTCCTATCCTTTGCAAACCACAACACTATACTCATGTGGACGGGAAATGTACTTTTCGGTCAGTCCCTTATAACTTCCTATCATTAGTGGTATTAATATGAATTGTATGTCAATGGATGTGTGTCTATAGGCATAGGGATCGCCACCTTCTGGTCGGCCACCTTCTCGTACATCGAGACCTACTTCGAGGTGACGGACAGAATCGGCACAATATATGTGTCTCTATTGGGTTTACTGGAGATCATAACCCAATTCATTGAGGGACCCTTCCTCGAGG
>CAJPVJ010002742.1:0-12360 GCA_905397405.1 Oppiella nova
TAAAATTATTACCATTCATAAATAACGTACTTTTTAAAAACGGAATTTATGGATTTTATCTTCACAAAATTATTTTTAGATGGGGAATTGATTTATGGCATAAATCCAATTTATGAAAAATTGTGCATGTCAACAATTTTAGTTTTGCAAAAATCACCCTATTACCCCAAAAGTCTCAAGAGTTTCACTTTATAAACTATAAATACTATATTCTAGCTTGTATGATTAACTTTAATAGAAATATATTCATAGTATTTTTAACTTATAGAATAAGCGATTTTAAAAATTAAATGTAATACTATAATCCATGGTTTAGCTTATGCTTATAATGACATTAAATTCTGTTATTTAGCGACCAATCCCCTGACATGTCCTTTAAGTAATTTATCTTTTTTAATCAACAGTATTTGTTGAGAAACGAACTGGGTATGTTTTACGATGTTTGCATTTTAAAAAGAATCTATTGTTAGCATAACAATTAATAAATATTGGTGAAAGGTTTAAGTAATTTACTGCACCATAAATATATTGATGTATTTTATATTTTACACACATTTGTCGTATAGTGTGAGTGAAGGCTATGATAGAGAAGCCAAACCATAGGCTTATAATACTCGCCGTTAGACTCAAGTACTCCTCGAAAGACATTTTCAGTGATATCTCGTATACGACTGTCGGTTCGGTCGGGAATTTGATAATAACTGTTTGTAAATAAGATTTTCTTTGTTGATTGTATTCAATACTTTTATCTATATTATAGTAATGCAAAATGCAATTCATTTTATGACCCATACATTGTCGATAACACATATTGTGAATAATTGTATAATTTAAATTTGTAGTAAAATTTTGATCGTAGTCGTTATTAAAATATGCGAAGCTATATAAATTAATACCTAGTTTCCTTCGACATTTAGCATAGCATATTTCGTATTGATCAGTATTAATACAATTATCGTGTGTAATAAACTTTACCAGTGTTTGCCAAAATTTTATTTTAACCAAGGTATTGTTTAAAATGTGAAAACTTTCCGATTGCTTATCTATATCTTGATACAATCGTCGCGATCTATAATGAATTGATAAATATAATGGCGAGTTCACTAATAATTTATTATTAAACAAGGATATTAAAATAGTGTTAATGTCAGTACGGTACTTTGTTTGGTTAATAGACGTTGCTAAAATAGTGAAACAATAAAAGTCGTTTGAAATAAATTTGAGGTAGGGCGTGTATTTGTCACAGAAATTGGGTGCGTTCTTAAATTGAATATAGCAACTAGCTAGTTTGTTAGGTTTTTGTAAAAATTTAAATTGCTTATTAATTGATATTTTTGAAAACCATGCCGAATTAGCTAGTCGATCTGTCACGTTAGTAAAATAATCTTGTTCTATTGCACGAAATTTATCCATACATATGCTAAATGCCGGGTGAGAAATATCGTCGGTAATTTGTGTCTCATAAATGACATTAGTAGTGGTTTGATATGAAAAATACAGTATACTAATTTTATACGTTTGATACAAACATCCAATGATACATATTAAAAATGTTATAATTTTATAAATCACTTCAAATTCTATATTCATTTTATTAAAAAATTAAAAACTATGTTACAAATGAATACATTAACAACATTAATTCATTGCTTTCCAATAGGGAACTGTACTGTGTTTTATTGTTAATATCAAATGAAAAACATTTATTTAATCTGTAAAATAAATATAATATATTGATTAAGGCGATTTATTTATTCGTATAGTATATATGAGACTTTATTAACGTAATATGTAAATTTAATATCTTTATAAAAACAACATAATTTAATTATGAAACATATGAAATAATTTCCTACAAAATGAGATTTATAATATATCTGATGATAGAAAACAAAACCAAACTTATGGATTGCATATGAATTTTCAAACATAAACATAGTCATAATAATGATACTTTTAATGTTTCATGTTTATTTATCTATCCTCATGAAGTTAATTTGAATATTTGAAAAAAATTCAAATCAATAAAAGAATTTTTATCATGATATTGCCTCTATCTTGAAGTTACATAATGTGTCATAATGTACTATAATGTATTATAATGTACTGTATTGTAATACAGTGTACAATGTACTGTATAATGTAATGTTGTATTTTAATTAATTTTGTGAATAATATTAGTTAATTAAATTAATTGTTAAATAAATAAGGCATCATAAATATTCATGATTTAATTTCTATAATAGATATATACTGTTTATTATAACTATTATATAAGCAAATATTATAATTAGCTATTAATAAAATTTATAAAATTATAAATGTATTAATTTTATAGACCAATTTTCTCTAATAAACAGTATTATAGTAAATTGTATATTTAATAAGCCTATCATAATACAAGTTACCTTGATAATCATTATTATCCCCGATAACTTATCCATGAACCTTACATATAAATAATCTAGAATTTAGTGATTTAATTTTCAAATAAATTGTAATCAAAAATCATTATATACTGTATTTTAAATAGTTAATAGATTTATTTTAATAGTATGAATTTGTAAGTATTTAAATATTTATTTAAAATATCATAAATAAAAAGTACAGATTATAAATAAACTTTTATAAATATATTTCAATTCTTATGAGTTAACGTGTATTTTATTTAAAAATATTTAGGAATTAAAAATGTTTATAATTTATGAATATATAATATAATCAAAATATTTTTTGTAAAAATATAAGTAACCTAAATATTGATTATTTTAAAATTAAATGAGTTTATATAGGTTAATTTATTTTAAAATGTTATTTCTCAAACATTAGTCAGTTTACGCTCATATTCAAAAACCTCCCTGACCATTTCGCCGAAGGTATTATTTAGTTTATAAATAACGTGCTCATCAAACTTAATAACCTTGGGTATATTGTCATAGTCAAAACACCACTTTACATGATACAACACATCACCTCTGATCACAAAATGAACAGCGTAAAACTGGTCTCGCCAATTGTCTAAATACTCCAGGTACAGTTTAATACACATTGGTGGACCCTGTACCCCAAACTCACCATTAAGTCTATTCACTAGCTCCGGGTGCTCATTCATAACTAAACGCACTGGTATGCGACCAACACTATCGTACCACTTATCAGGGTTGTAATACTTTTCATATGTATCCAGCCACATTTGTACGGCAGTTGCATTTTGACGGGCTAGTAGCACCTGGGTACCTAATACAACAAATGGCACCTCGAAGTCCATTGTAAAATCGTAGCGAAAAAAATCATTGAACGGTTTAACTACGTAAACATCCTGGTCCAAGTAAATACCCCCATATTGTAGCAAGGTCCGCATGCGTAATAAATCTGACCCGTGCCAGTTGAGCCATTCATCTCGTATTTTAATGCCTAATATTTCCGTAGGCTTTTCCACTTGGTTTAAAATGAGCTTGGTCTTTGTGCGCTTTATGGCCGCCATTACTCGGTCGTAGTAATGGCCGGTCATGTGATGGCAGTCGCAGTGAATGTAAATGGCGTCCGGTTTTTGGTTTCGGAGTACCGATAGTATGGACACAAAGTGCGAGAATTGTATCTCTCGTATAGCGAGCAATACGTAGTGGACTACGTTTGGCACGACATCTGTTGTGTGCATTTTGTTGCTATATTGAAAAGGTGTCCCTGTACAGTTTACAAAAAGGTAAGTTGTACTAGTTTTATTTAAATTACTATAATAATTATATTTTATTAAATGAGTTATAAAATATACTTGTTGACTAATTTTAGCACTTTTTTTTGTATATTTGCCTAAATTATTAAACTTGTGTATTCTATTAGATTTATAGTTAGCTAAGCAAAGGTTTTAATAATTTTTAAAATTATTATTAGATTCTATGCTTAGTGATATTTTACTTTTTAAAAAAAATATTAATAATTTTTAATATAGCTTACATTTTTGATGACTCCGTATATGATTAATCTTTTTTATACTATTTTGAAAAATATCCGAATGATAAATATAGCTCATATAAAATAGCAACACTATGATGGGGATCATAATACATTTTTAAAAATAATACATTTTCATTGCTTTAAACTTATTAACTAAGTATAACATTACAATAAATTAAATAATTAAGATATACTTTCACATGTTAATATAAAATGGAAAATATTTATTTTATCTGTAAAATAAAAATAATATATTGATTAAGGCAATTTGTTTATTTGTACAGTTTTCTGTATATTTATACATGAGACTTTAATAACAATATGTAAATTTAATCAACGAGTTGTTTACAATACATCTGTAAAAACAACATAATTTAATTATGAAACAAATTTAGACTAATTGAAAATTATAATAAATTTATATCTGCTGTCAGAAAACAAAACCATACTTATTGATTACAAATATAAGCATAGTTATAAGATGCATACTACAATGCATGTACAATATATACTACTTATATTTAACTTTATTAACTTAGCAATGACATATTTTTGAATTCAAATACTGTACAATCCATTAGTACGGTTTTGAAATCATACATCCGATACTATAACTTATTAATATTTCAAACAAAATACGTAATTAAGTAACTGATATTATATATTTATTTATGTCGTTATATTAATACAATATTTGTGGTATTAAAATAATAATATTATTTACTTAAAAAATAAGCACAATTTAAATATTAATAAAATGGTAGAATATAAATTTAAATTAATTACTCAATTAATCTAAGTATTTGTATAGTTACGAACTGGATATGTTTTACGGTGTTTGAATTTTGTAAATACTCTATTGTTAACACAAAAAATTGATCGCAATTATATTAATATTTTATTTCTATAATAATTATTCAATTATTGAACTTACATAATGAATTTTAAATGCGCACTGAACACAATTAACTTAAATTTTGTATTATATTAAAATTTTTTAAGTTTTTATCATATGAAATATTAATTTTCATAATATACATATATATATATATATATATATATATATATAATTATTGTAAACAATATAATTTTCCTTACTAAGTTATTAAATCTCAGCAATTTTATACTAATAAATTAGATAATTTACAAAGTATTATTAATATTATAGCTTGTACTTATGATTAATTTTAATTGGTAATAATTGATAATATGAATAATATTTCCGTAATATATATACGTAATAAGTATATTTCTCAAATTAAATGAAATAATATAATCCATCGTTTAGTTTATGATTATAATGGTATAACATCTGTTGTTTAGTGGCCAATCTTCAGCCATGTCCTTTAACTGATTTCATTTTTCTATCAATTAATAGTATTTGTTGAAAAACGAACTGGATATATTTTACGATGTTTGGATTTAAAAAAGACTCGATTGTTAACATGACAAATATTAAATATTGGTGAAAGGTTTAAGTAATTTACTGCACCAAAAATATATTGATGTATTTTATATTTTACACACATTTGTCGTATAGTGTGAGTGAAGGCAATGATAGAGAAGCCAAACCATAGGCTTATAATACTCGCCGTTAGACTCAAGTACTCCTCGAAAGACATTTTCAGTGATATCTCGTATACGACTGTGGGTTCCGTCGGAAATTTGATCAAAATTGTCTGTAAATCGTGTCGTTCAAAATGATTGTATTCAACACTTTTCTCTAAATTATAATAATGATGGATACAATTCATTTTATTACCCATACACTGTTGATGACACGAATTGCTTATAATTTTATAATTTGAATCTGTAGTAAAATTTTGATCGTAATAGTTATCCAAATATGCAAAACTGAATTTACTTATGCCAAGTTTACTTCTACATTTAGCATAGCATAATTCGAATTCATCAATATTAATACAATTAGTGTTTGAAATGACCTTTACCAGTATTTGATGGAATTTGATTATAACCAATGTATTGTTTGAAATTAAAATACTTTCATATTGATTAGCAAGACCATGATACAATCGGCGTGATCGATAGTGAATTGATAAATACAAAAATGAGCCCGCTACTAATTTATTACTATGAATATCAAAAAATATTTGATTAATATCAGTGCGGTACTTTGTTTGGTTAATAAGCGTTGCTAACATTGTAAAACAATAATAGGCGTTTGAAATAAATTGGAGATAGGGCATATATTTGTCACATGCCGTGTGAAAGGGTGATTCCTTAAAATGAATCATGCAATCACTTAGCTCTTTAGGGTTGCGTAATAATTTAAATTGCTCATTAATAGACATATCATCAAATTTATTAATGTCTCGACTTCGATTAATGTAATATCCTTGCTGAATCGCGCGATATTTATGAATACATACGCTAAATGCCGGGTGAGAAATCTCATTGGTGATTGTTGTTCCATAAATAACATTAGTAGTGGTTTGATACGAAAAGTACAATGTACTAATTTTGTACGTTTGATACAAACATCCAATGATACATATTAAAAATGCTATAATTTTGTAAATCACTTCAAATTCTATATTCATTTTATTAATAATTAAGAACTATGATACTATTAATTAAATTTAAAATATTAATTCATTGTTTTCCAATAGTGAACTATGCTGTGTTTTATTGTTAATATAAAATGGGAAACATTTATTTAATCTGTAAAATAAATATCATTTATTGATTAAGGCAATTTCTTTATTTGTACAGTTTTCTGTATAGTTATACATGAGACTTTAATAACATAATATGTAAATTTAATCAACGAGATTGTTTACAATACATATATAAAAACAACATAATTTAATTATGAATTATATGAAATAATTTTATAATAAATGAGATTAATATTAAATTTGAAATAAACAGACTTATTGATTGTATAAGATTTTTATAACATAAACATAGTCATGAAATATTTATGTAAAATATATACAACTTATATTTTACTTTATTAACTTTTATTCTCCAACGGTTATCCTATATTATACTATAACTTATTAATATTTTAATCAAAATAAGTAATTAAATAAGTAAATTATATTATATATTTATTTATGTCGTTATATTAATACATTATTTGTAATATTAAAATAGTAATATTATTTACTTAAAAAATAAGCAAAATATAAATTAATTAATTAACTTGTATAATTAAATTTAAATAAATTAATTATTCTATTAATTTAAGTATTTGTTGAGAAACGAACTGGATATGTTTTACGATGTTTGCGTTTTAAAAAGAATCGATTGTTAACATTACAATTATTAAATATTGGTGAAAGGTTTAAGTAATTTACTGCACCAAAAATGTAATTGTGTATTTTATGTAATGTAATTATGTAAACAATAATAGTAGTTTGAGATAAATTTAAGGTAAGGCATGTACTTTTCACATGTAGTGTGAAAAGGTCGTGCGTAAAATTGGATATTGCAACGATTTAACTCAAAAGGATTACGTAATAATTTAAATTGCTCATTAATAGACATTTTTGACATTCTTATAATATGCGATCGCCGATCCGTTAGATTGATGAAATATCCTTGATCATTCGCACTATACTTATTCATACATATGCTAAATGCTGGGTGAGAAATTTCATCAATGATTTGTGTTTCATACTTAACATCAGTAGTGGTTTCGTACGAAAAGTATAATAAACTTATTTTATACGTTTGATACATACATCCCATTAAACATACTAAATACTTTTAAAAATTACTTTGAATTTCAAATTCATTTTGTTGTAAATGCTTTATTTGTTGTGAACGTGGTTGTTTTTAAAAACGTTTATAATAAATTTGTTATCATAATTCACTATTTTGACTACTCTCGTAATTAACTGCTTAATGCTGAGTGTGTAGTAAACATCATATATGAAAGTTATTTTTAAAACTTTTTAAGTTATGTGCATTAACTGATTGAAATTTAATAAGTTTGAAAGGATCATTATATTTGTTACAATAATTATGTATATGAAGTTGAAAATTAATATTTCCTAAAACATATCTCTAACAGATTATATTATATTACAGTACAGAATATTCTATCAATTATTATGTAAACCATGCACTTAAAAACCATTAAATAAGTAATCACATTAAATGTTGCAATTGAAAAACATATTTTTTGCTTAAATGTCAAATTTCTTATTACAAATTAAATATTTAATGTCAATTTTATAATTAGTATAAAGGTTTTCCAATTGGTACAATTTAAAATGAGAAATAATGTTATATATTACAGTAAAATGCATATAATTCTTACATACTAAGAAATATTTATTAACTAAGGTCATATAGTTAACATTTGAGGGTGTGCCTGTAATGAAATAATTCAATAAAACATTAATTGAGAAAGATAAATTAGAAAGATAATTAATTTTAATTATTTGTTTTACAAAATATAATGAATAATAATAATATAAAATAGATTTTTCAACCTAATTTTCAGACCTAATTCAGACCTAATTTTTAATTTTGTAAACATAAGGCTTTGTTTAAAATAATAAACATTGTCTTAAATATTGAAATTTATTTTAATTAAATAATAATTACTTCTAATTAACATTTATTTATTTGTTAATGTCATGTGTAATGGTTGTATTTTATGTAGTTTGCGTTTAAATAAAATTTGGTTATTAATGTTAAAATTATAAACTGATCTGCTTAACATTATATTATTACATTTATTTGTAAAACCGATAAAATAATTTTGAATTTTAAATTTTATCCAAATTTGTCGTAAAGTCTGCGTCCCGGCTATGATAGAGAAGCCAAATCATAGGCGTATAATACTCGCCGTTAGACTCAAGTACTCCTCGAAAGACATTTTCAGTGATATCTCGTATACGACTGTCGGTTCAGTCGGGAAATGGACATAAATAATCCGTCGATTCAAAATGTGCCTGTTGACTGGTTCGATAGTTTTATACAATTTATAATACCTCAGTTGACAGTCGACATTATTTTCCATACATTTTTTGTGACAAGTAATTTTAACATTCGGGTTATGGTCAAAATTATATTTTCCTTGGTACTCTATATAGGCAAAATCTTGCCAATAAACTGGATAATTATTACGGCATTCAAAGACACATTGCTCATAATAACCAACATTTACGCAATTTGTACGTGACAAGTATTTGATCAAGGTTTGTTGAAAATTGTAATGATACTTAGTATAATTTGACATACTTATGTAGTGATTACTATTGATCTCGGACATTTCATATAAACGCTGCCAACGGTAGTGAATTGTGAACCAAATATTTTGCCCTGGTGGCACTGCATTGCCTACCATGTCAATTTGTATCTGCTTTATATTAGCATCACTATTGTTGACGAAATCGTACCTGGCTAATATAGTAAAGCAATACTTTTCAGCTGATATAAATTGTACGTAGGGCAAATATTTTTCGCATGCTATATGCGAGTTTCCGTGCAATATAATACCACATTTAATAAAATAGCCAGGGTCTCGTAACCATTCGTATTGATTTTTAACGGGCAATTCGGTAAATTGATGTAACGTTATTAAACGTGAGTTTAATGCAAATTGAGCAGTGTCATTTATATAAAATTCAGGTTTGATAGCTAAATATTTATCCATACATATGATGAATGCCGGGTTAGATATTTCAGCAGTACTTTCCGATACGTGTTTAACATTAGTTGAGGTTTCATATGTAAAATATAATAAACTGATCTTGTACGTTTGATATGCACATCCAATAAAGCAAAGTGTGTAAGTAATTAAATTATAAATAGTTTTAGACTGATAATTCATTGTGACAACTTTCTAACACTTGCTACTTATCGCAAAAATGTTTACCTCAAAGTATGACAATAATAATATAATCCGGTAAAATAATAGTGTTATGATAATATTTTTAGGGAAAATCTGTATTGTGTTGTTTAGTAGAAATACATTATTTTGTTTTATTATTTTCTGTATATATTATATTAATTTTACATTAAATGTTTATGTAACTATCATTTTCATAAAACGTAAATAAGTATTTGATTAAAATTAGCAATAATATTTATGTTATTTGACTTTATTAAGAATTTTATTATTTGAATTATATTTCAATTAATTAGTTTATCTGAATATATAGCTTTAATAATATAATGTATTGTCATCATGTTATGTTGATTATTGTTGCAAATATATTTCATATTTCATATGTTGGTTGAAATAAATATTTTAATGTTTTTATTTTTTGTATATCTATTTTAGTATATATCCCAAATAATAACCACAAAAGTTTATTATGTATTTTAATATAAATATATTCATATTTTAATCAGTTAAATAAATAAATTATATTGATTATGATATTTAATTAATATTGTATTTACTGTATTCGGTATATTTGTACTTAGAGTTTGTAATAACGTAACATGTACATTTAAACAAAAAGATTGTTTATAATACATGCATTAAAAACAACAAAATTTAATTATGAAATATATGAAATAATTTAAATTATAATTATAATATATTAAATGTTTGTATGTTTAATTATTTAACCGAAATATTTTAGTTCGATTATTTGAATAATTTTAAAAATGATTTTATAAAATACAAATAAAATAAATTTCAAATTTTTATATTTCATATGTATTTATTTTAAATTATACATTTTACGATTATTATGCAAGTTGGGATTTTGATATTTACTGTTATCATACTTTATTTTATAATAATTTAATAGAGTAATTCTAATAATTATACATTTAAAATATATTGTAACGCTACACGTGTCGGGGAGCTCGGAATCCCTATTGTGTACGTAGCACCTGACCCTCCCATCACGGGTGCCTCTCCCATGACGGTCGGGTCTCGGCGCGCCTGTTCTGCTGTACTTACGGACTACTGTACCGACTCTTACCTTAGGTCTTCTCCGGCGAAGTGTGGTCTTCGAAGTTGATTTACTAGGCGTTTGTTAGTTTAAGAACTGATTTATTGAAATAACTTAGTTTGAAAGTAAGAGTTTACAATAGTTGAAAGTGTGCAGTTTTATCAGAACAGAATGGTAGTGAGTTAGCGTTTCACATTGGTATTGTGTGGTCGTCTACTGGTTCTGAGCGAGCCCTGTAACCGACTGTTTGCTATGCAGTTCGATCGAGCCTTTTTGCAAAGAGAGGTGGGACTGTACTATCAGTATTGAATATTTGGGGGCCAATGAGAACTGGTGCCGCACTGCAGTATTCAATGGTGATTTGTTAATGCTTCACATCGGCTGAGTATTCCAGTTGGCCCTGGTGCGTTGGCAGCTTTTACTATAGGCTTATTGATTGGTGAGGTCAATGAACACAAGCTTTGTACTGCGTTTGGTCGCTCCCTAGGAACAAGTTATTTGTTTATGCACCGTCGTGGTGATCGTGCTAGCTTTTAGCGTTCACCGAACCCCTGCATCAGCAATGGTATTTTGCTGTCATACTTCCACACAGGAGTTCGCAGGGCGCCCATGGGGTCGCCAGCGGCTCAATTCGTTGAACCCGAAAAGGTAACTATGATCGTGTGGATGCTATTGGCCTCGTTAAATGGCTGTATGAGTTCCCTGGAAGAGATGCCTAATTCATAGTCTGTGTGCCGCCAAACTCTCGTTGGTCCCTGTAATTGTCCCGTACTAACGGGTAAATGAAGGCCAGATTCCCAAAGGCCTTACAATATTAATAAGTATAAATGTTAAAACTTGTTATGTTCATTAATAATTCTTATAGTATAATTAGTTTTAACTTATAGCTTTATGTAAGTGTTCATGGTCATAATTGAAATAAAATAAAGTTTTATGGATTATTTAAAAAGTTAAAATTTTTATTATTATATCTATAATAGAAATGTGTTTATTATTTATTTAGCACCCTAGATAAAAAGTGATTTATAAATATTTTATAAATATTTTAATTTAAAAAGAGACTAATTTATATTATTTACTTTTAAATATATAAGTTATATTAATTATTTCAGTATTTATTAAATAAAAATAGTAAATTTAATCTTGTATTGGTACTTTAAAAATAAGCTAAAATAAATTTAATAAAAATAATCAATTGTAAAATAAAAATTTTAATATATTCATTATATTATTTATTATAAATATTTGTTGAGAAACTAACTGGATATGTTTTACGATGTTTGCATTTCAAAAAGAGTCGATTATAAACACAAATATTATTAATAATTAATGAGAATTTTAAATAATTTATTGCATCATAAATATATTGATGTATTTTATGTTTAACAAACATTTGTCGTATAGTGTGAGTGAAGGCTATGATAGAGAAGCCAAACCATAGGCTTATAATACTCGCCGTTAGACTCAAGTACTCCTCGAAAGACATTTTCAGTGATATCTCGTATACGACTGTCGG
>CAJPVJ010002743.1:0-12360 GCA_905397405.1 Oppiella nova
TTTTAAAACTAACAGGAATAACTCTTAATAATTAAGATCTATTATACTTTTCAAATTTAATTTGTCAAAGTTTTTATTTTACTCTAGTATTTAATCTTAAAATATATTGTTTTTAATACTGTATTCAAGTTAAAAATTATTTTCTATAAACTTATTTATAGCATTTAATTATCATATAATATGTATTTACAAACTAATTAATTATTTAACAAAAAATAGATAGGTAAATTATACTGTACAGCTTAAAAGACAGTTATGTGTTATGTGACATGGAAATTAATAATAATTTATAAAAAATATTTGCAACACAGTTGTCCTTATGAGTGCAATGCAAAGGTGTTGGTTGAATGAAAATAGTGTCCAAATTTGATTATAAATAGTAGGGAATAAATTTGTCAAATCAAATATCACTCCAATTTTGTTAATACAGAATCTGTACTTAATGCTACAAATAAGTCATTTAGTAATTTAAAAATGAAATTCAATTTTCCTGCAAAAGACTAGTTTAAGACACATCGAGTTTGGGTGAAATTCAATGAATTCTTATATCAATGAATTCATTGACGCGGAAATCACTCACAAAAAATATTCAAAATTTAAGCAAAAATAATCTGTATTTCTGGTGAATAGAGTGCAGGAAAGTAGAGTCGAGTGCAAAATTCAATGAATTCTTATATCAATGAATTCATTGACGCGGAAATCACTCACAAAAAATATTCAAAATTTAAGCAAAAATAATCTGTATTTCTGGTGAATAGAGTGCAGGATTCATCTCAGCTCACGTGCTCACTTCGTGAAACATGAGGTGAGACATGACGTATATTCCATACTTTTACACCATATTCTTATAAATTTCATGTTACATGTGGTCTTATAAGACATATAAGACATATATCTGTATATAGTGTATATGTGTCTGCGAGGGTATGGAATTAAAATGATGTGATTTGAGAGTCAGATTCAATGCAAACATTTGAATTCATATATTTTAATGTGACTTTTGATCAAACATTTCTATTAGTATTTTATTTGTACAAAATAAACATTACTTTAATAGATTATAAAATCGGTACAAAACCAGCGAATAATGAATGAAAAATTTGAAGTAAACTTATGTCAACAAAAGAGCATTCAATATATGAGAGAATATTCTGCGACACAAATGCTAGACTAACACAACATTTTATTATAAATATCACAAAATTACATTAGAAGAAATTATCGATATATTGATATATTAGTAATTATGATTATGATTATGTATTTTATACCTATTTAGATAACCGAAAGGAGTGTAGTCAAGTATAACTCATTGCATTACAATATATATTATATAAGAAGCACTTATACTGTACTCTAGATAACCGAGAGTTATCTGGCCAAACAGTACAGAATATACAGAATATAAGAGAGTTTAGGTATAAGTTACTGTCAAACAGACAGTTCAATAGCTGTTATGCTGATGTGACACATACTCTTTCAAGCCTTTTGTCAATCTGTCTCAACCGTAGACTTTATAATTAAATAATTTATAGATTGAATAGATTTTATTCAATATTCATATGTTTACCGCATTAACTGTAGTCTCTGTACTACGGGAGTACTGATCGGTATATTATATGAGACTTATGGCAGTGTACTGTATGTGATATGATGTGCGGTTAGTCTTTGCAGTGAATTATTAAACTGCGTGTCTGTCCATCGTTTGGTGCATTGCATACAATGGAGAAAACAGTTAAATATTGAATAATTTACATATTATAGCAATACATTATGACTCATAAAACCTAATTAAAGCCATTATATAACGAGAACGAGATTTAAACGAAATTCATATTTATTTAATATCAGACTTTTGAGTCCAAACACGAAACAACTCTTTATTTCGTGTCAATTGTTTTTTATGCTATACTTCACATCAGATTATTTACTTTTTTTCAGTATTTCAAACCTCATCCCCGCACTGATTGACATTTTTTTTAAAATCAACTTAATTTTGTCGCATATTTACTTTATTTTGAATTTGAGTTCATTTTTTATGAGAAGTTGAGAGTATTTTTCGAAAATACACTGTTTGTCAAGAGATATTTAGTGGGATTTGGCTATTATTGCTATTATTTATCTAATATTATAGCGCCGAGTTTAGTATAGATTGACTGATTGTATATCAATATTTCAAAATCGATTATAATTTGAAGTCAAAGTAAGGCTATTGTAATGTAAGTATAAATAGCTATAAAAGTCTTAGAATTCGATTTATTTTGAATTTTTTGAGATAAAAATCCAATTCTTTGTCCAATTGTGACATAAATCGCATCAAATATTTTTCAAGATTTTAGTAATGCTTTTCACTGGAAGTGAATTTCAATTTCTACTCACTTTTCAGACATTCCTTGTATTACATTATGAGAAAATAGTAATATATACTGAATATATATTCTTTTAATAATAATATTATTGATTTCCTAATCGCTTGTCTTTATTTTATTTTTATATTGTAATTTTCATCACAAATCCATTTGAATCTTATATTTTTGTAAATTTTCTACTCAAAGCCATCAAAACTATCAGACATATTGAACGCATATATCATATAAACAGTTCATAAGTTGTGTACACTTATAATACTGTACTTTAAATTTTCATAATTTACATAAATTGAGATAAATTTACTCAAATATAATATAATATGATGTTTATGTTGATTATAAAAACAAATTTTGCGAAAATTATTTCCTCTCTCCTATGAAGTGATCAAAGAATCGCAAAACACATTATTTTAAAGAAATTACACAAACTTGAACACAGAAATAATGACTGTCTGTCTGAGCCTTAATATAACTCGGAGTATAGTATAGTGTCGTTAAAGTTATAGAAATAAGAATCAAATGAAATTGAAATCATAAATAATGTGATAATATTTAAGAAACCATGAAATTGGGAAATAAATTCTCAACATTTTTGTGTTATATATAAAAAAGACTCGGAGTTTTGGTTTATAGTATATTACGGTATGAAAAGGGAATGAATATAATCTTAAAATAAGTCAGATTTGGAAATATCATTCATTTTATAATAAATATTTAATTCTTTGAACTCTTAAATAATGTAAACTCGGCTTTTTTCATGCATTAACACAATATTACTGACAGAATATTTTCTTATTACATGTCATTTCTGTTTGCATTACTTATTTCTTTTGCAATACAAACATACAATACAGTATCGCAAGTAATTTAGAAATTTTTTTAATTACAAAACATTTAATGTTATTATTGAACGTAAATGCTATAAAGGCTTAGATATTAGTTTACTTAAGAAATGAAACAAATTTAGTCTTTTTTCTTATGGATTACGTCTTCTCGACTTAATAAATGTCTGGTTTTTAAGGGAAGGGCTTAACTGATGCTTATTAAGCCCATAGAAACCACTCGTTTATAGCGATATCTCAAACTTGTTAACATATTTGTAAACTTGCAAATGATATTTAATACCATTCCTCTTACTTTCTATTTTCTATTTCTCTAGAAATCAATATATTATACATTATTAATAAATACTTTGTACTGCATTATCAATATGTTTATAAAATATCGCATTTAATTTAGAGTTATGTTACAAAACACCTCAAATGTGTCCCATAAGAAACATCTAAGAGATAACATCTAAATTAATTGAAATTTATATTTCAAACATTTTTGTAAACACCAAACCTTTCAGTATAAAGTTTCCATACCTATAGATACTTATTCATACCTTGTCCAGGACATATTCTCAATTATATCATAAAAATTAATTACTTATATTAATGCCTGTAAATAGGAAAATCAGTTTCGTTGCAAAACTTAGAGCACAAAAAGTGGTGAAATCTCAATTTAATAAAAAATACACTGGTTCATTCAATTTTATGTGAACAAATTTGTTTTATTCAAAGTTTATTAACCAATTCTGGATAAATTGTGGTAGAGTATTTATCCTTAAGATACAAATTCAAAAAACATTTCTATAGTGAGATGTATGAGATCCCTGTCCAATCCCATACCTTCCATATAATATATGGATATGCATATTATGCAACAAATGAGTCAAATATACATTTTAATGTAAACACTTATGTTGAGCTAGGTCAGTTCTAGTATTATAATTCTTACATTTATCCAAATCCAGGGCAACTGACCATTGCTTTTGATTTGTGTGACTTTGGCTTTAGTGATGGACTGGTGGTAAGGGACGGGTGTGAGGGACGGGTGGCTCTCTCTGTGCGCAGAGAATGGAGTGAAGCGATGGATGAAGTGTTGAAGCGATTCAACCATTTTTAGACAACAATCCAGTGATCGATACATCCCTTCACTGTCTGACAGTCCCTTCATTTAGCCATTGGTTTGTTGACAGCAATCGCTTTGGACAGGCATTGGATGGCCAGTCGTGACAGTGATCTCGTGGTCTATTGATGTGATAATGAGTGAAATGATGTGACAATTGAGTGACAATTTCATGACAAATAGCGCCAAAAGTGAGTGACATTTGATTGGCAATAGTGTTGAGTAGTATTTGGCGCAAAACCAGTGCATCCCATGTATTGACACAACTCTACACTATAAACACTATTACTGTTAATATCCATACAATCAGTGATTATGTTATCATTTGTTGCTATCATTTAAACCACAATTCAATCGTTAAGTGAAGCCATGAGATGCCGGCCCTCAGGCCTACCCTCCGACGGGCCGTCAAAACGCGGTTGTCGTCGAAATCGTCGCGATTTGGCCTCAATTCAAGACATTCTTCCAAAGCCATTGACCTGAAGAAGCGATTGGAGGCCACCAATCGGTTCACTCATATGAAGGCCTCCAATGAGTCCAATGAGAGGAAACAGTTTGTCATGAAAGACAACAAGAAGTGCACAAATAAGACACCATTGAGTCCAATGAAGACCAGAAGGAAATGCAAACGATTCGCTCACAAGAAGAGCAACAGATTTACGAAAATCAACAAAATTAAGAAGAATTTCAACAAATTGTGTGAATCTCTGGATGTGTTGCCACAACTCAAGCGCAAGAAGAGAGTGTCGAAGAAGTTGTTTAAAGTGAAGAACTCATTGTTGAATGCGATGCCTGTCTTCGGACACAACCATAACATGAATGACAATGAAGTGTCGGATCTGATGACGAATTCTCGCAAAACAAATACAAATCAATTGAAGTGTTTAGAGGAAGTGAAGGACAATACCTTCGAGGAAGCGAACGTCTACAGCAAACCCATTGACTTTTACTGCAATGAATCCATTGATTCTCAATGTTTGACACAAACTAATGGCTTCATTAATGGCGAAAATGTGACTAAATTTGATAATCAATTGATTCATAATCTGAATGATAATAACAATAATGACATTAATAGCGAAAAGAGAGTACAAATGCATTGTAACCAATCATACGATTCATCATTTTATTCATATAATCATAACCCACACGAAGAGACCACAGACTGGGAACCATTAGATCCTTACTATTTCATCAGAAGTCTGCCCCCATTAACGCCAGAGATGCGGTCCAGATGTCCAGCACTTCCCCTTCAGACCAGGAGTTCGCCTGAATTCACACTCGTCTTGGATTTGGACGAGACATTAGTCCACTGCTCGCTGACTGAGTTGTCTGACGCCACCTTCACTTTCCCCGTCAACTTTCAAGACAATGAGTACAAGATCTATGTGCGCACCCGACCCTACTTCAGGGACTTCTTAGAGCGAGTCTCACAGCTGTTTGAAGTTATTTTGTTCACCGCTTCAAAGAAGGTCTACGCCGACAAACTACTCAATCTCTTGGATCCCAACCGCAAACTCGTTAAGTAAGTGTTGAAACTGTTGTTTAGTTGACATTGTATTCAATATTGTGTCTGAAATCTCAAGGTTTCGACTCTTTCGGGAACACTGTGTCTGCGTTAGCGGTAATTACATCAAAGATCTCAACATTTTGGGCAGAGATTTGTCCAAAACTATTATTATCGATAACTCTCCGCAGGCTTTTGGATATCAAGTAATATTATATATTCATTAATTGATGAGTGAATTGACGGTAATTACATCAAAGATCTCAACATTTTGGGCAGAGATTTGTCCAAAACTATTATTATCGATAACTCTCCGCAGGCTTTTGGATATCAAGTAATATTATATATTCATTAATTGATGAGTGAATTGATTGTTATTAAAACAAATATCTATTGTATTTAAGTTGGAGAACGGGATTCCAATCGAGAGCTGGTTTGTCGACAAATCTGATTCAGAATTACTTAAACTCTTACCATTCTTGGAAAATCTGGTCTCATCGGTGAGTCCACTCTATTCTCATTTTAATTAAATTTATTTTAAATGTTTTTCATTTTATGTGATGAACAGAAAGGGGACGTAAGGCCTCACATATGCAATAAATACCACCAGTCATGCCATCAATTGCCACCAATGGATTGATTTGAATTTGCAATTATTTACTTTCCATATATTGTTTTTGCTTGATTACTATTATTGCTTTTAATACCGGTTTAATTGTTTGTTATATTAAGTGCATTACAACTAATGATATTACTATTAATGAATCTACTTTATAGGACCTTAATGTTTAATCAATATTGAAATTTTTATTAACACCACATTTTGATGTTTATAATATTTGTTGTAATCATTATTTATTAGAATTTATTGTTTATAATCCATTTGTTTGAATTATGTTTTATTGATTATTATAGTTATAATCTCTAAGTGTTGTTGTATTCTTAAGAAGTTTTTTGTCAATTTCATCTCTAAATCAAACAAATTTATACTTAATATTCATTTCTAATTTGTTCATGAAAAATATATCCATTAAGATATCGAGTTTTGAGATTAAGTATAAATGAAATACACAATATTTATATTATAATATATTATATATAAACAAAATATAAAATTATATAAAATATATGTTATCTAAAAACCAGATCCCAATCGACTACTAGTCAGCCAATCGCTTGAATTAAGTTTATAATATATTAAAAGATTTGCCATATTTTAAAAAGTTTAACAATTTTATTGATCTCTTTATTCTGTTTCATTCATTAAATAAATTTGTTTCAATCGATTCATTCGTTTCATTATTTATTTTAAAACATTTGTATTGATTTTGATTTTATTCCATTGAAACATTGCTTGATAAACCATCTTGTTAATTTCAAAAAATTTGTTTATAAACTTCATGTTACTATAAGCTATTTTATCGCAAAACACATTTAAACTAATGTTTAGATTAAATTTTAAATTTTAATTTGCGATCAAATAGTTTATAATAATATTAATTTAATTTTTTTATTCACACAAAATCTCTGTTAATTTCTAGAAATTAATTTTATTTCTAAAATTCACATTAATATAAACTACTTTGTACCATAATCAAAAATTCAAATGACTAGTGTGTAAAAATTGTGAGAAATTCTAGTTTATATTACTGTGAATTTTATTAGCCTATTTAATCAATTAATAGTATTTCACTGTTATGTCATTACTTGTTTCAAATACTAGTAAACGCTTTGTTTGTTTGTATTATTTTATAAATAAATAAATAGCTTTCAAATATATTGTTTCCGAAACTACTTCCTAAACAGAATATTCTGTGACTTCAATGCAATGCATGTGAACTCAATCCGAGTCATTGCATTCACTTTCACACAAACTCATCATGAAGTTTGCAAAATCATTGACGAAATCAAATACATATCAAATGAATTTCAATGGAAATGATCGTAAATTTTGACGTATTGTTTCATCCGGGTGTCTGTCTCATGCAATTCAATACACATATTTCTCATTCATTTTTCAATAGGATTTCACACAAACCTAACCAAACCTAACCTAATATCTCTCTGATACACTTTTCAATGTTTCAGTAATATATGGCACATTCATTCATATAGTATGACAAGTAATATAGACAGCAACCAAACAAGCATTCATTTCATATGAATTACGAGCAAACGGTGAGCACCACTCGTAAACAAATGGGGAGTCATATGTGTAGTGAATGTATGACATAATTGTTGAATGCATGCAATAGTGTGCCAAACAGGCAGTGAATGCATTGACTGAATCGCGTAAAGCACAGCACAACCAGTGATGAGACGATGCGTTAATTCGCAATACTATTGAATCACATTCAGTATGACGTGAAGTCCACATGTGTTCACATTTCTCAGTCAACACTGAATTTACGTGTTTTTAGTTAAATAGCTATTTATTTAATCATTTATTCAATTATATTATGCTTTATATCGATAACCACTTGACGAGTATTTGATATAACGTTAGTCTTTACGATCACAACTACATTGAAAGTTTGTTTTTGTGACCAAACTTTTCAAGTGATTGATTATCTCATAATTTCCATATTGTGGCCAACATTTGAATTGTAAGTCATTTCACACATGATTTCAATTGATTTCTATGTATTGACACTCATTTGACAATCACTTGTAGCGTTTGGGTAATTGACTGAACCGGCCGTCGAAATGAGCGAAGAGCTGATCCAACAGTTCGTGTCCATCGGGTTGAGTGAATCCAAAGCCAAAGAGACGCTCAAGAATGATGTCTTAAGCAAAACACTGAACGAATTGATTGTCGAGACCAACAAACACGTGAAGACCGGCAATGGTCTGAACAAATCGATCGGCAAACTTGTCTACCAAACGGCGACTACCATTAAGTCCCAAATCAGATCTCATTTACCACTTCTTGTCGAATATATCGCTAAAGAGAAGATCGATTCGGAGGTGAAGTTAAGCGCAGCCATCGATTACTTGCTGACAAACCCATCCACCGATATCGACATCAAGGCCTTCGAGACCAGTTCTGGAGTTGGAGTCGTCGTCAGTGATAAACAGATTAAAGAGAGCGTCAAATCTCTTATAGAAACTCATAAAAATGATTTAATCGAAAGTCGGTATCGATTTAACTGTGGATTACTTTTGGCACAATTGAAGAAACAGATGAAGTTTGCCGACGGAAAGGCCATCAAAACAGAGGTCGACCGACAGGTACTCGAACTCTTGGGCCCCAAGACTGACAAAGATATGGCAAAACCTGTCAAAGAAAAGGTTAATAAAGCGGTGAACGACACGAAGACTCAGGCAAATGGAGATTCAGTAGATTCCGGAGAAAACAGTTTGAATTTCATTGAATTACTTAAAAGTAAGGCTCACTTCCATAAAGTGGGAGAAAACTTCAAAACAGACGGATATGTAATCACCGATAAGACTATGGAGTTGATTGCGAAACATTTGAAGCAAACGGGCGGTAAAGTAATGACCCGTTTCCCTCCCGAACCCAATGGTATCTTACATATCGGTCACGCGAAGGCCGTTAATGTGAACTTCGGGTACGCGGAGGCGCACAATGGCTTCTGTTATCTCCGATACGACGATACGAATCCAGAGAAAGAAGAAGAGAGGTTTGTTCGGGAGATCAAAGAGATGGTCGAGTGGTTGGGATATAAGCCCTTTAAGATCACACATTCCTCCGATTATTTCGATCAGTTGTATGAATGGGCGGTTCATCTGATCTCGAAAGACATGGCTTATGTGTGTCATCAGAAATCGGAAGAACTGAAAGGCTTTAATCCTCCGCCGTCTCCGTGGAGGTCACGACCCGTCGAAGAAAGTCTCAAACTGTTTGAAGACATGAGGAAAGGGAAGATGGCTGAGGGAGAGGCCACTCTTCGCATGAAAGTGACCCTCGAGGAGGGCAAACAGGATCCGGTGGCCTATAGGATCAGATACACTGAACACCACCGCACAGGCAATAAGTGGTGTATTTATCCGACTTATGATTTCACTCATTGTTTATGCGATTCCATTGAAAACATCACACATTCCTTGTGTACCAAAGAGTTTCAATCGCGCCGTTCGTCTTACTATTGGCTCTGCAATGCGGTCGACACCTACTGTCCCGTGCAGTGGGAATACGGGCGCCTAAACATCAACTATACGGTCGTCTCGAAGAGAAAAATCGCAAAATTGATTGACGAGAAGATTGTGTCCGATTGGGACGATCCCCGACTCTTCACTCTAACAGCTTTAAGACGTCGAGGCTTTCCTCCCGAAGCCATCAATTCATTTGTTACTAAAATGGGATTAACGGGTGCTCTCACTGTTGTCGACCCAATCATGTTAGACACCATTGTTAGAGATAATCTCAACTTAACCGCGCCCCGAGCTATGGCTGTATTAAATCCATTAAAAGTACGAATAACTAACTTTCCATCGGAGACACCATTAGTTCCCATATATCTAGAGGTTGCAGACTTTCCTTCGGACCCAAACAATAAGTCTTCGCATTTGATTCCATTCGAAAGGGAGTTATTCATCGATCGCTCGGATTTTGTGGAAGAGACTAATGATAAGAATTTCAAGAGACTGTCTCCGAAGCAAAGGGTAGGTCTTAAGCACTCGGGATATGTGATTGAAGTGACCAAAGTTGTGAAGACTAGCGATAATAAAATAGAGAGTTTAGAAGCCATTTGCCATAAGGTGTCTGATGTGGAGAAACCCAAATCATTCATCCAATGGGTGTCCACTCCGATCGTATGCGAAGTCCGTCTCTACGAGCGTTTATTTAACCACAAGAATCCCGAAGACCCTAACGAAGTGCCCAATGGTTTCCTCTCGGACTGCAATCGAGACGCTCTGACTATCATTAAAGAGGCATTTGTGGACACGTCTGTCAAATACGCCAAACCCTACGATAAGTTTCAGTTTGAAAGGGTCGGCTTCTTTAGCGTCGACCCCGACTCCAGACTCGGAAGACTTGTTTTCAACCGAACTGTTTCTCTGAAGGACTCGTCCGCTAAGAATTGATTGTTTTTATTGAATAAATCAACAAATTTAATGATATATTACTCAGCAGTTAATAGTTTTAATACATAAAAATATTTTTACATTTTTAGCAATTCTAATATTTCTCGCATTTAAATAACTACAAAATTATGTCATTTTTAGTAATTTATTATAAAACACTGTTATTATGATTACCGGTAAACATGTAATACAATAAAAAGGAAATCATTGAAATTTGAATGAAATGTTTCAATTAAAGTGTGTGTTGGAGGCCACAGGTAGTGGTCATAATAGACCGATAATTGAGTAAAGCATGAGTTTTAAGAAAAAAGTTTTGTTTTTATGAGTTTTTAGTTTATTAATTTGACTATAATTTGATTCCTGGAGTTAATTGGTTTGAATGGTAATGACTTGAGATTAAATGTATTGGAAAGTCTCATGAAGCATATTATTAAGCGGATAAGTAAATCCCAATTGTGTGGCGTTCACAAGCGTATGGAGTGCTAGTGAGTCCTTCCCCGAGGCGTGTCTGACATATATCGTCTCATTCGGGGCTGAATTAGAATTTTTGCAAACTTTTTGGCATTAATTTATTTATTTAGTTCTATAAAAATCGGGCAAATATTGGAGCGTTTCGTACATAAAATGTTTTCATTGAAACTGTTTCTAAAGCTTTTACTTTTGACGGCAAACATATTAATAGTTTTTAGCGACAAAAGTCTTTCGAAGAGGAGACCGAAAACTATACTAATACTGGCGGACGGTATCCGCTATGACTACGTGAATGATACAAACTTGACCGGCTTTGCCCGGATGGCCCAAAACGGTGTGCGGGCTAAGTATGTGCAGCCCATCTTCCCGGCCAACTCGTACCCCAATTGGTATACAATAGTTACGGGTAAGTCATCTCTGGTTCAGTTACACTGACACTTGTGTTCACTAAACTTCCTGTAAAAGACTTACTGTTAAACTAACCTCAAAACCCACTAACCTTTCTATTAGCGATACAAACATTATTTGAATATTGTGAACAGTGTTCACACTTTGCCCACTATATCGACCTCAACTGGACATACATGACCACAATTTCTCAGTTTCATTCACTGCCACTCACCCTCTTTCATGCCTTTCCCTTGCGGCACAGTTCATTACATTTAATGCTTAAAATAAGTATTTTTTTTATTTATATACTTTTCGAGTATTAAGGAAAGGATTTATTTCTAAATATAAATTTAATTGAAATCAGTTGTAAAAGTGGTGTAAATTATTCGATGGTTTGTGTGCTCTTCACTCATAAATAGATATAAATTTGTATTTATTTTTTGATGATTTGTGACCTCTTTTAATGAAAGTTTTGCCAAAACTAAAACCAAAACTAAAATTTTGTGAAACTTTCATCAAAAGAGGTCAAACCGCCAATAATTAGTGATTTCTTGACTTCTGTTCTACACTTAAGTTTAAGTGCAAAACACAATAATTTGCATTTAATTGTCATTTATTATA
>CAJPVJ010002744.1:0-12357 GCA_905397405.1 Oppiella nova
TGAAAAAGATTATTTTGTCACAAAATTTGATATAAAATACTCGAAAATTTATAAATAAATAGACTTTCAAACATAAAATCATTTCAAATCAATCAAGTTTTAGGTCATCAGAGAATACAAAAAATATTAAATTTTATTTTCGACTAAAATCGATAAAAATACTTTAGTGTATAACCAAATGTTTCCAATTTGTGTTGTGAATCAAAAATCTTTTGCTACTTTCTGAAAAATATTTATATATTCATATTTTATTGATTACAAAATCCTTTCACTTTTCAAAATTCAATCTTTGCATAACTTAGCGTTAATTATTACATAAACAATTTAATACTAACAAAATAAACACACATAGTATTATACGGTAAGATTTGATACCTATGGAGTAATTATAGTGATTTTGTTTGCTTTTTAAGATTTTTTATTCAAAGTTCATTCAAATGATTGAAAATCTAAAGATAGACTTTTCCATTAAATAATAATTAAATGAGCTTTTTATAAATAATAATTGTTTTGATAACAACCTACAATCACAATTGAAATGTTGACAAACATCCCACTCAACCCTAAAATCGATAATTCAGATAAAATTAACTCAAGTATTAACTGTTTTGCTGAAAATTGATTAACAAATACCAAACAATTTAGTCGTTATGTGGAGGAACGCATAATCTAAATACGTTTATGATTTGCAGTTACTTTAACTCACAATTTTTTGTTTTACAAAACGCCTCGACAGTCTGTTTCCGTAGCTTTTAGTAACGTGAGAAAGGCGGATAAAAACTATGTTTTGATTTGATACAAATCGGAGTTGGAGTCGAAAAATGAAATGAAACGCTATCACAGAGAAGACCTACTAATTAGAAACTATGTCTTTGTATAAAAAGCAATCAAATCAAACGTAAAGCTGTCAGATATCATCTGATTTATGGCCGATTCACTGCTACTACACCCGTATTTGAGACTTCAAATCAACCTAAACTTCTCAATACTCTTGAATTCAATCTTTATATTTGATATTTAGTTGCAAATATTTCTTATTACAAATTCCTATATAATGTTATTTGAGCACTAAATTTCAAATGTTGTTAATACGTATAATATGCTTTTTAGAAACCTTTTCGTAATAAATACAATAAATTTGTTTATTGTTATATTTCAACATACTTTTGATTAAAATATTATTTATACTAAATATAAATATCCATTAGCTACCTGCGCTTGGTAACCGTTGTGAGTTTCTTCGTTTTTGTCGTGAAAAGTGTGTACTAAGGCCTCAGTTTGACTTGAAATTTATAATCTATAAGTTATTTAGAAATATTAAATTCAATTAACAGACTTTTCAGTTATTATGGCCATGATGGTATTATTATCACCACAACTTACTTTACTTTTAGAACAAATGTTGGATACTTAATACCGTTCTGAATCTAATGTCTAAAGAAATGCTTAATTTCTATATAACCATGGTAATCGATGGAGTGTTAGCCCCGAAAAACGTGGTGTCGAGTCCACTACCAGTGCCCTTCAACCCACGCCTTAAATGTCAGAGCAATGCGTTAAATGTTAAGTCCGGTCGACAGTGTTGTCTAATCTTATCTCTACAATAAATCTTTATAATTTAAGTTAATTGTCTGAAAAGTCAATAATACCGGTACTACCATAATAATAGTGGTGTTGAATGAAATGAAAATCTTGTTTACAACCTATGAATTATGGCAAGACTTAGATGAGAGCACAGATGATGTCTAAAGAAATGCTTAATTTCTATATAACCATACTCTGCCACAGTATTAGCGGTAATCTATGGAGTGTTAGCCCCGAAAAACGTGGTGTCGAGTCCACTACCAGTGCCCTTCAACCCACGCCTTAAATGTCAGAGCAATGCGTTAAATGTTAAGTCCGGTCGACAGTGTTGTCTAATCTTATCTCTGGTCATGAGATAACACAATAAGTAAATAACTTTAAGCGCAGTTGACATCCAATAAATACATTTGCATTTTGAACTAAAATGATTGAATGTCTGATTTTATTTAGCATAAAAAAGCATTTTATTTGCATTTTGAGGCAAAACTCCATATTTAGTGCAATATTTTGCATTCATTGATGGCCTCTGGGATTGTATGCATAGTATGCATACGGCTAACGGAATATCAATATATAAATAGTGAATGATTTGGAAATATTCACACAACTTGTGAAACAGATATGATTGATAGCAACATATCATAGATTAGTCCGTATTTAACCAAATCAAGTCACTTAGTGTTAACTTTCACAATGAGCTCAGTGTCTTATTATAGTCTATAATACACGGGATATCTTACGACAAAAATATATAATTCATTGACACTTTTATTAGACTTAAAAGTACATGACATAACATACAATGAATTGAGAAAATATTTCTGAAGACCTGATCCAATACGGAACAATAGATCCTTGCTATTATATTGTGACAAATCCAACACTATTTATATTATTTATTGTCACAATAAACCCCTAATCCAATTATAATCTCCAATTAATAGCTTCACTTCATAATACACTAATGATTAATGATTAACTTCATAAAACATTTATCATTTGTTTCTAATTATAAAATACCGGTAAATATAGAGTTTAAAATCTTATCTTGCTCATACATTACAAATATATTACTTTGAATGACTAAACTGCGAATGAAAAGCTTTTGCTTATAATTACTCAATGAATTTTCATGGTACCATTTTTAATAAATCGTTATTCATATAGTAATTATAATTATTGCGAGCATTACTATAATTCATAGTGTAATATTATATTGAATATCCAATTTGAACCTTTATATTTAACTAAATATAGCAATATACTAATATAATACCTCTTACAGTGCAACTATTAGCCCGCACAATCCAAGGCACGTATATTAGCGAAGGTGGAGGTTTCGATTACGACCAGTCGTGGTTGTGTGCCATGTAAGTGACCATCCATTTCCCACCACTTCCCATGTATTATCAATGCATTGCTTAACTGTTTGTCTAGTTTGTATAACTAAAAGGTGATTATTACTCATGAATATTGATGCCATAAAACAGGGTATAGTGTAGGTGTGAACAATATATCAATCAAATGATTAATTTTATGTGTTTCTACCCCTGAAATACTACTTTTGTGTAATGTTTAAGTGAATTGCAAATCATATTTGCGCAAACTTTTGGATAACATTTTTATTTTTAATAATTTTGTATTTGATTATATGCTAAAATTACTTGTTTGATAAAATTAAATTACGAAATTTTAAATTAGATTAAAATATGAAATGCGGAAACTTTTCTATTAAATTGAAAAATTAAACTGAAAACTCATAACAAATGTGTCGAAACCGTCGCCAAAAGTTGTGGCAATCAAATGACAATTATTGAATGACTTATAAAAATTTAATCAAAAAGGGAATCCTATATCAAAACATATTTGTACTGCAAATGATTCTCATTGTTAATACCCCAGAGGGATGTGTTAAATAGACACGACTTTCATTGGAAAGAGATTAACACACATTTTATTTAATGTCATAAATATTTATGTGAAAAATACCTTTTAATACATTTTAGTTCATAATTGAGTGGCAAAACAACAGCACAACTGAGAGAGAGAGAGAGAGAGAGAAGTGTTGAATCTTGAAAATGTTTGTCTCCGCAAAAGATTTTCTCGTTTTCAATGAAAAGATCAAGAGGAGAGAGAGAGAGAGAAGAGAGAGAAGTGTTGAAAGCAATGAACTTTTTGTATAATAAAGCGTTGGAAAGCAAATTGTGAATGAGATATAAAAAGCGTTCACTTTATATAAAGTATAAGTTATCACAAATGGATGGACTCGGGAGAGGAAATGTCCTCAAATTCATTAAAAGGGAAACATTTTGCGAGACAACTAATGGCATGCAATGGCAGTCATCGTCCAAGAGCCTACCAGTGAATGGACAGCCAATAGTGTTATGTATGTTGTAATGCGTGATGTCATTGATGTGAACCAAAACTCATTGATGCGGCCCTTAATGCCAACCAAACGCCCAGCAAATACTGACCGCTCAGCCATCAGATCCCAACACTTCATCTCATATGAGATGGGAGTCAGTGGCGTAACCGTCGATCCCTTTCATTAACATTTGACTGCTATTTTTTGGTCGCAAACTGATGACAAAAATGAATAATTATCGCCCAAAACACAAATGTATTACAACACTAAGGACAGCAATTGTTTTAATTATTCAAATCCGAGACAAATATGATGGTAACAAAAACAAATGCCAGTGAATGGATACGAATGAATGGAAATTGAATAATTGAATGCCTAATGCAGACAAAATGCATACCATTTTTATAGATAGCGAGATGTCATATAGACGTGAATAGTAATGTATTTGGGGTTTGAAAGGCGCGAAAATTTATATAACATTTCGCGAGAGAGTGCGAGAAATATGGGCCAAAAACGTATACACTTGGCCTGTATATCACATCCCTGTGCGAAGATTTATGGGACGCATTCAGTGAGGCGTCACCAAAATGGTGCTCCAGATAAGACATTTTCGTTATGAACTATAGTTATATAAATCTTTTTCTTCATTTCTCATTCACTAAAACTAAAGGCTCTCTCTCTCTCTCTCTCTCTCTCTGTCTCTCTCTCTCTCTCTCTTTCTCTGTCTCTCTCTGTCTCTCTCTGTCTCTCAACAATTTTCCCCAACATTTGCCAAAACTATTCTGTCATTTGTTTCTTACGGTGAACTCAGAATTTCTAAACATTAATTTTTTAATGATAGGTTATTTAGTGTTTTAAATCCCTTTGCTTAATGCCATAATAAATGTTTGCAAGTTTTGTATTAATTTAGAAATTATTTTCGGTAAAGAGTTGCCTAATCTTTTAGATGTATTTTTGTGGACTTTATATATTGTGTTAACGGTTTGTTAGCTCTTATTCAGACAAATGATTAATTTTTTATGCGTAAAATTGCTGCAAAATTTTATTTAATCCACGAATGAATGTGAAGGCAAATTGAATCAAGCACATTGAAATTCTCTACAATGTTCTGTTGCAACCAAAATGTTTGTAACATATGATAAAAACTTGTATTTTCTGTAATTTAATTTTGTTTGTGTTTATGGTTTAATAAATTATATGACTCTTGCGGAGGTTTTTTAAATGGAAAGCTTCAAAAATATTTGTTATAAAAATAATTTAAACTTACAGTATTGTACACTATACTGTACTGTAAAGTGAATATAATAATTTCAATAATTTTATAACAAATTAAAATAGCATTCATTTGAATGGTATTTTCCAATGCAATGGTTGATACCATATATACCATAAATCACATTTGAAAGCAAATGTGACACAAATATGTCTTTATATGAAAAGCAAAATCAGAGAAACGATACGAACGACTTAAGTGTGTAGTGAAAGCAAAGGCTAAGTTTTGAGTTATGATAGAGATTGACAGTTATAACCAGATATGACACTGAAATTAATTACGAATTACTTGAGCCCACAATATGTGTGATCTTGAGCTGACATTTGTGCCGAAATTGTTTGTCTCATTGCATTCAAGCCATACATAAGCCGTGCTCTCCATAACACCTTATGAAACGATTCCGGACTCCGAGACTGACTTCACAACTCTTCCCAAACATTCTTTATTGACATCAAGTGTTTTCACACAAACTTTTAATGACTTCAAACAATAACTTTTGTTTATCAATGCCTTCAGATAGTCATTCAATTACTGTTTATTGTCGGTGAATTGTGTCAACATTTTATAATACCATCTTAGTTATTTTGTAATCTAATGTAACAACTAGAATACATTATAATTCGTTAAATGAACATGTTCATTTTGAAAAGTTATATTGCATTATGCAGTATAAGGAATTTTTAAAAATTAATATTCTATGTTATCAGTAGATTCTTGAAATTATATTTATTGTTATTGATATTTTTATATTTATAAATTAATTTTCAAACATTAATATGGAAACTAAATTATTAGATTAAACTACAGAAAACTTAATCAGGATTTTAAACAAAAAAATGTTTTAATTACAAAAACAATTGAGTAAATAAATGACATGTTAGGGAGAATTGATATGCTTAACTCATTTATTTGTTGTATTTTCTCATTCATTCGCTTATTTATTAGTAAATACTTCCAACAAAACAGAGTTTAAGTGTTTTTTGTTTCAATTGAAGATATATTGTTAATTGATTTCACAAAACATACAATCAATAAAAAGGCAAACAATTAATTAATTAAACATTTTCTGATCCATTAATTTATTTAAGTCATTCATATAATTAAGATTGTAGGGCATTATACAATGGTAGAGTATAAAAAATGGTTTTGTTATCATTTAAAGCTCATGTAGTTTATAACATCAAATATTTATGTTATATTTATTCATTATATAGTTACGCATAAATTAAGATGTAACAAAATTTTGCGAAAAGTCAATACTTTATTTAATTTACATTTATACAGATAATTTGATATTTTTCAAATATAATTTCTAGAATATAATGAATTTTATTGTATTTTTCATTAGCGAATACAAAATGAGAAAATGGATAATTGTACAAATTTATTAAATAAGTCAAGAGTTTAATAAAAGTGCATTTGATATATTAAAATATATTGAGCTATAAGATGACATTAATAAAACAATTCTCATAAGTCTATAGACGTCCCTAACATTAGACTTACAAAAAAGAATTTATATTTAAATCAATATTTGAGAAAAAGTGGATTTTTTACTCAAATTTATATTGATTTTGAATTTAGACATATTCCCAAAAACGAAGGGTTTTTTCGTTTAAAAATTGGTATCCAATGCTATGTATGTATAAAAAATATTAAGTTGAACACAAATTGTGTTGTCCGGACATCTCATTTGATTCCGAATCTCTTAAAAATTGCAATTTTTATATATTTCATCTGCAAATGGTTTGATTGCATCCCAGGGCTAACTCACTCTCTCTCTCTCTCTCTCTCTCTCTCTCTCTCTCTCTCTCTTGATCTTTTCATTGAAAACGAGAAAATCTTTTGCGGAGACAAACATTTTCAAGATTTGTTCAAAACTTTTTTTTCAAAGAAATACTCAAACAAAAAGTAGAATTTTGCTTTTCTCAAACAGTGAATTCAGTGACTTTTTTACAAATTTTTATTATTAAATTTTCTTATACCACATAATACTGTATAGAATGTATTGAAAGTATTTATGCTGACAATCCATACTGTATTTATCGGTAATTATTTAGATAATGATCTTATTACAGTATATATAAGTAAATATAAATAATAAACATTTTTACATGGATATTATTTATATTTACTAATAAATGAAAACATAATAAATAAATTAAATATAAATAAATGTGAATAATTCATCTACTAACTCATTCATTAGCTAACTATAAACAGTCAAAGGAATGGGAGGGCTGTTAGAAAATGTCACGATTAGAGCGAAAACATGAATCAAAGGCATTTGTGCCACAAATTGAAAATCATACGAAAGGATAATAAAAATATTTTCTCAAAACATTTATTGATAAGCGAAACGAATAATTGCTCGGAAAGTGAAGTAAACGGCAGTAAAAAACAATTACGAGTTTCGCGGAGAGAATCATGAATTGCGTGCATATGTGTGAGTGTGCGGTGGGGACGGCAGGCCCGGTAGGGTATGGTATGGTAGGGTATGGTATGGATGGAAGGATGGTGTGTGTTGTTGTTGTTGGCGTTATTTAGCTATTAGGCATTTGATTGATAGTACAGAACACGCTTCCAACTAATGGACATTCCCTTTACAAGGGAAAGCCATGCAATATATGGCAATATATTGCAATGTATGGCAATCCAATGCATTCACCATTTTTTGTGCATCCATTCAGCCATTGATTCACTGCATATACAGAACAGAATATTCTGTGTGTATATATATAACAGAACAGAATATTCTGTATATATATAACACAATAGCGTTTGAATTCTGCAATTCATGTCATACGATATACTCTACTCTTAACTCTCGTTAGTGTTTTGTTTGATATTTTGCTGTTTTTTATCATTTGCTGTAAGACTCCTGCATTCATGAGTAAGTCATTCACTAGTAATGCACTATAACCTGACCAATACTTACCACCGCCAGCACCAACAGCACTGACTGACAACTCAGTCAATAATGTATAAAATGTAATACTATTATGTCATCGATTTGTTTCATCCAAAAACTATTCCTTTCCAAATGAATGCACATAAAAAATATTCAATATCTTGTAATCAATGATCAAAACTAATTCATCAATTATTTCTCATTTATAGTTGACATACATTTTTGTTGTAAACGTTTTCATTCACTTTCTTCTTATATATACATATTTACTATTTATTTCCACTAAACATGTCATTCAGTCATAAATACAGTGCTATTTAATTGATTGTAGCATTTTATTGATTGATGGAAACTTTTTAATTCACCATAAACAAAGTAATTTCCACTATTATGGCTAATATATAACATAATTAATAATTTGTTAAATGTTGAACAAATTTTTATTGTCAATCACATTGATAAGAAAATTAAGTTAACATTAAAGTTAGCTGACAAACAAAATAATAGTAAATCATTTATCATAATCGATGTAAAAATAAAACAAACGGACAGTTGTTTCCTAGGATTAGCTATGATTTGAAATTTTATTGTTATTTTTATTGCGAGTTATTATTACTTTTCAACCATACATTTGAAAAGAGAAACCATAAATTATATATTGATTTATACAATATATTGTTATGTTTTAAAATATCTTAAAGAATTTCTTTTTAAAAGCAAATAACAATATGCTCTAAATATTTATGCATTAATTATTTTACAATTAAATAAATTATTAAATTAAGCTCAAAATCACCATCAAATTACACATTGTATTCAGAGTATAAGTTTGAAAAATATAAAACATTTAAAATAATGTCATATGATATGGATATAAAGAAAATGAGATCCTTTTTATCATTTGATTTCATGGCTAATAAGTTCCCAATTTTTGATTTCATGCAATAATTTCTCGTCATTGCCTCCAAATGAAAACGCTATCAAATCATATCATATAATGTAAGTGGAAATGTTGAGCACAATTTTTGGACATTAATTTGCACACCAGTCTAAAACCCGATTAATTATATTTTCCAAACTTCAATGACTATAATTTATTTAAAGATTTCATTCATTTTATTATAAAATCAATGCTTAACTCAATGCAGACATTAATAAATGACATTATTTTTTATTTAATTATTTTTTATACTAGTGCTTTTTTATTTGTAGATAAAATATAAATATTATTTTTCATTATCAATCAAATAAATCAAATCAAATTAAAACTTAGGATCAAATTATAAATTACTATAAACAGTTATATTAGCATATTTTCTTATAATATTTATTTAAACCAATTGAAATATTGGTAATGTGTATATATTTTGTATATCACAAGAGTACAGATTAAAAGTTTTAGACATTTAACTAGTTTAACCAAATATCAAAATTAAGTCAATATTGGACTTTAAAAAGTTTTTCCCAATTGAAATAAAGATGAGATTTATGACTGACTTTGAATAAAAAGACTCAAAAATGTTAGTCAATAATGAAAGTTAATAGAATTCATTGATTGAAATCTTTTTAACACATTTTGATATTTCCTCGCAAACTATCGTTATATAAATGGATAATAAACTCATTTTTCTCGTTTAAAGGCATTAAATTTGCGTTAAATGACTCAAATCAATGCCCAGAAAAGTTGTGCTCTTTTGTTGATTTCACTTCACATTTATTTCAAATACGACTATAACTTTGAATTGGAGTCAAAATAAATAAACAAAAAAAAGTGAACATAAATGCAGTATAATCTATCAGAAAACATTTACTCTATACGTTTGAATACAAGTTTCAAATTGCTTTAATTTTATTCCTGGTTAAATTATGTTGGCTTTTGATTCATTCTCTACAGTTTTAGCACAATTTATTTTATTAGCAAAAACTTTATCATAATTTTAAAAAATAAATTCCCAAATATTTAGCTTAAGGTTTTATGGCATCAATATTGTTTTATTCCAGTTGGACCCTAATCAAGTATTTGATATTATAATGTATTTATTAAATGATAATCTATTTTTCTGTATAACTTTGCCAGTAGTGGCAAACCACACCTGATATATATTTATATAAATATTTGTCTCCATTTAAATTTATGATATTATGAAGTATTAAAATTCATATTAATGTCTATAGTTACCCAATAGATTAGTGTGTTTTGAATTAGTGTAATTGATCCCGGTGTATATCATAAATTTGAATGAATGCATTATATTTATATGAATGTATTTCAGGTGTAGTTTGCCATCTCTGGCCAAACGACACGTAGCCATAGCTCGGCTGAAACACGCGGCAAATATGGGCCGAAATTCACATGAGGTCCGCTTTTTTATCCTGGTCGTTACTCCCAGCAAAGAGGTTTGTGTTTTATATATTTTTACTACTTTTTCAAATATACGTCTAATTTAACAGTATGGCAAACTTGCTAGCTTTTCATTTGTGATATATTAGTATACAATTTTACTGTGTTTTATTATAGTAATGTTGGTGTTATTAAATATACGCTTAAATATAATGTATTGTTTGATTTTTGTGAGGCTTTAATCGACCACTTATTAAGTGAGCCAAAGAATACTATATTAAATATAATGATCTCTACGAACATAATTTTTTCTCATTAAATTAGTTTCATTACACAAAATGCTTGAAAATTTCATGTTTAGAAATCAGTTTATTTTTTATATTTGAAAATCATTTACAATAAAAAGCACTCAAAGATGAAAGCCTAATTTATGAATGAATTTGAAAATTCAGTTTTCAATACATTTGGGAATTATGTTTGCATTCATTATGATTATAGTTTGTTATAACTATCGTTGAATAACTTTTATGCTATTCATATTCACAATAACTTTTAAACTTTTTTCAAATTTCAATGTATGTAAAATTTACACTGCTAATTCAACAGTCCTTGAACCTCTATTAACTTAATTTAGTATCTTATTTGATTATGAATCTTTTATTTTTCGATTATATAGCTTTAAGACTATCTGTTAAATATTTACTTCATTAATGTGTGCTTTAAATGAGACAATGCTATCAATGATATGATCAGACATTACAGACATAATACTGTTTAATGAAATCATTAAAATAATTTGAGGCTTTTGTGCTCACAATACACGTTCACAACAACACACTCTATATTCTTCACAAAACAATCGTTAAAATTGTTGCAAACTTTACTTTTTTGTGTTACTAGTTTTTATCTGGTTTATAATTTAAGAATTTATTTTACGATTTAATTTACTAAACGAATTCAATCATCTTAAAAAAGATTTTATCACTCGTTTTCTACACATATTGTGAATCATAATTTTTAAAATATATAAATTACTTGCGTTCAAAATATTGATGAAAAACAAATAATCGAAGGCAAGTGTCGGACAAGCATTTAAATCTGAGGAATGCAGAAATTTTTTCATTACTCAATAGGTTAGGAATTTTTGGTATTTTTATCTCTTGGATATGAATCTCATTTCTCTCTCTCTCTCTCTCTCTCTCTCTCTCTCTCTCTCTCGTTCTCTCTCNTCTCTCTCTCTCTCTCTCTCTCTCTCTCTCTCTCTCTCCATCTCTCTCTCTCTCTCCTCACTTACTTCCCATTCTGTGAGGCACTCATCAAATCATTAAACTAATTGTTATGAATTGCAATCAAAGTTTTCATTAGCTTTCAATTGTTTCTAATTAAAATTTAATTTTACATATAATACACGCAAACAATACCATCCTTTGTATGGTATAAATAAAGTAAACACACGTTTAATTAGTAAATAACTGAACAAAAAGTTATGTCAATGAATGAGTTTTATTTTTTGAACAAGTCCATTGGCTTTTATAATTTTTATAAAAGTTACAAAATGTATACAAAATATAATAGAAATCAATATAAAAGAGATTTCTTTCATTTGACAAATCAATAACACTTTTATGAAAAGTTACTACAAATAGGGCTCATCATTGGACTCCTTGTCGGTCCCTTTCTCACCAGGGTACTATAAGGAAAAGGACAGTGATTTAATAAATAACTATAAATAACGGATTTTCTTAAAAATTAATGCAAATCATTGCATTATTTAAGAGAAATTAAAGGGAAAGCATATATTAATATGACTAGGGATGGGGAAAGGGATACTCTAATGAAAAATTGAAGGAATGGAAAATGATGAGCAAAAATGGCTTAAGTGG
>CAJPVJ010002745.1:0-12356 GCA_905397405.1 Oppiella nova
AGGATTGACTGCAATGTAAAGGGTCTCGAAAATCACGTGACTTTGCGATTGAGAGTAGAGTTGAAAACAACAAAACATTGAATTTCTGAGCGATTGTGAGCTCTGTTTGCAGACATCTTCGGCTGTGAAGTGATTGTCACCACAAGAGGAGTACCAATGAAAATGTCATTTCAAATGCCGAACCAACGACAGGAACAGCAGAGGAATAAGATATTAGAAGACCTCCAGAAGAAACAACAGCTTCTGAAACAGCAGTCGATTAGCGGACAGTCATCGTCGGCGCCGCAGATGACACCAAACACGACATCCCTGACGCCGACCACCGGCGCCACCACTGCCACCGACACGGCCTCCACGTCCTCCACGTCCTCCGGGTCCATGACATCGACTCAGAGGGCGGCTCTTAATCACGCAAACAATAACTCTTTTGGCTTTTTTATACCACAAGACTCTTCGTTCGGGAATCTTATTCTTCCGGTTTTGCCACGATTTTAACACTACATCCCATTGTCACCTCTCTTTCATTTGGACATTCATTTCTGTCCATCGCTTATATTTTATTCATTATTTTAGACAATCAATTATACCTTATGTTGTGTTTACTGTTAACTAAGCATCTGATCCCATGTCATGCCAGCAGTGCAAGTGTTGGACAGTTTTGGGAACAGTATTACCATTGATTCCAAAGACTAGTGTTGTTGACAATTATCTCATGATTTACACCAATTCTTAAGCTATCAATTGATTTGCACTCAATTTGATTGCAGTATTGATAAGCATTTAAACAGAATATATATTTATTTTGATGCAAATTATATATAAAATTTAAAAATGATTTTTACATAAAATGAATTCATTTACTAAACAATTAAATCTCATTATAAAAACATCGATAAATTGAGGCATAAAATAATTATGGGATTTAATAGTTGAGGCCATCGTTAGAGCATCGACTGGACGGTTGTGGTGATGGGAGGGTAGGTAAAGGGCGACAGATGACCGCAATCGAGCTTAATATTGCAATAGGCCTGACATGTCGGTCCCCGCAGCTCCAGACGATTCATGTGAACGGCTTTGGCTCTCATCTCTTCTAATGATTGAGGAAAGTCTGGAATCGGTTTCTTCCCAATGATGTCAGGCACTGAGGGGTAGCTGTCGTCACCTTTGGGTTTCGTAAATTGCATTCATAATTAGTTTCATCAATCAAATGCACTCCTAATTATTTGCCGGTAATTCACAATTATATAATTAACAACTTTATCATAATTTCAATTTTTCTAACTATTCTCACAAATATTTTATTTTCCATTTACCGTATATATCTTTATAAAACTTTTACTCAATTGCGTGAATCTATTATTCAAATGAAATAATTGCATATATTGTGGGATATTTATCATGACATCACTCATACTAACTAGAATATACTAGACTTCAATACCATATAGTAAATAAAACATCTTAACTTAATCATTATAAGATTTAAGTGGACGACAATCTCTCACTTCGTGTATGTTTTGGGATTTTTTGTTATGTGTAATGTATAAAGTGCTAGAAATTTCAATAGAAAACTATGTATCCCTGAAAAGGATAATTGCTATGAGAGTTAACTTAAGCCTTAATTATATAATTGAAGTGGTTTTAACAATTATAAGAAATTAACGGATAATTATTATAACTTAATTAAATGAATGTGAAGTACAAACCGGGTAACAGAGATATGGCGCCGTCGTTGTAGGTGGAGATGACTGGAAGCCAGCGCTCGATACCCATTGATTGTCTTTTGAGAGCGAATTCCTGAACGGCTTTAAAATTTGGCAAATTATGAATCCGCGAGAGTTCGTAGACCTGTGGCGGCGCTAAGAACACCCTTTCCTGACTGTGCTCTTCCAGCATCTCTATAGGTGTGCACCACTTCTCACACAACACATCAATTCATTACTCAACACATTCTCATAATTGCATCTAATTTTCAGTCATACCGAAAGGGTTGTCACTTCAGAGTTGTCGAGAACTACTTTCGGTTCGGTCTCCAGACAACAGATATAAAACAATGCATCAAATCTCTTGTGACCAACACTTATGGGTGTCAACCAATCCGACCACTCATACAATGACCATAAGTCAGGACAGAGGCCCGTCTCCAGACATAACTCGAGGAATGCGTTTGGATTTGTTCGGACTTTTTCTCTCCACTCAACTAAGTCTATACTCATGTCATCCAAGTCTGAAATGGGAACCAATGGTGTCGATCGCCGTGACAGTGAACCCATAGTTGACTCATGAGATAATGGGGGCTGAGTTAATAGGAGGACACCTTTGGTGACATTCAAGTGTCAATTTAAGATAAATTCTAAATAATAATTCAGTTAATATCAGACCTGTCTCTTCAAATGTCTCTCTTATGGCAGCGATTCTGAGTCCAACATCTGCGTGAAGATAATCCACGTCTTCCGATGCGTCGCGTTTAGCTTCAGAGATAGTGAGCGGTTCCGTAATCATCGGCGGTCGGGGGCCCACAACACACGTCGAGAACACCTCCAAATCACTTCGCGTGAGACCTAACGTCTCGAAGAGTTTCCACCATTTGGGCGAATAGTCGGCGACTTCTACTTTACCGCCGGGAAAGACGAAGGCAGAGGCCATGAAAGAGCTCAGACCACTCCTCTTAACCATCATTATCCGGTAGTCACAGGCCGTCGAAGAGTTCCGTCCGCCGGTTATCTGTTGTCCCGTTTTCGGTGAATTGCGACCGACTTTGTCGGTGACCGCAGCGCGCGATACGATTATCAGCGAAGAGGCCTCTTTCCAGGGAGGACTCGACATTTTGCTCGGGGTCGTCGCTAAACAGTTGTTCACAAACTTATTAATTGATATCAGAGATCAAATCGACTGCGAAATCGATTTTTATTTCAGATAATTGTATGAAATGAGTTGAAAAGAAATAAATATGTGAAACAAATGCGAGAATTACTTCCGTATGATTTGTAATATTTGTTATTTAATTGAAAAATACTCGCATTAATAGAGAAGTGGAAAATATTTCACTCATTAGTTTGACAAACATTTGGTGGAAATAAAGTCATCTTTCAATTAACAAATTAGTGACAAATCTCACCAGTTAGAAATGTTTGCAATTATGAGTACGGTATTTTCCAAGTACTAGAGTACCTATGAAACGGAAGTTTAATAATCTATTTGGCTTTTAGTGATACTTTTGTTCAATAGTATTAACATTTACAGGTTTTCAATTTGAAAATTAAACTCTTTTTAACAGTTTTGTTCAGTATGGAAATTATAAACCTATCTAAATCCTACATAATGTTTCAACATATAAACCCAGTGTTTATAAAGGAAACGATTATTAACCGCACAAATACTATCAGAAAGTTTCTAAATTTACTGCAAAACTACTGTTAACCCAATCCCTATCCCAATCACAACCACAACTGGATATACAGTAATGAACTCTAATATAAATACAAATATAAAACTTCATCACTTAACTCTCATTTTATTGCCGAATTGAGAGTATCTGTCGTCTTTATGATAACTTAACTTATGTTCAGTCTCGTGTCTTAGACTACGGTACTTACTGTACTGGAATTATAGATAATTTTTTGATTTGAATATCGTTTTTATTTCCACTCGTTTGAATAAAGTAGTCTTTTTCATTAAAATAAAAGTAAATTTATACTTTATTACTAAAAATTAAAGTGAATGTTATTACAAAACTCTATACTCATCTCTAACGTAAGTTTCTCAATAGCATACTTTGAAAGTTTTTGGGAAATAATTCAATACAATGTTTGCTAATAAATGAAAACTTTTGATTCAAAAGTCGAAAATTTCCCATTTTTTAGGTTAGTCTATGGATGAGTGAACTAAACGCTTATTCAATGTTTTATCAATTATTTTCATCAATACTTTTATTACAATTCATATCTGAAGGATAAACCGCTTAAGATATGGACTTTAAATCCTTTCAAATCATATTAAATACAAATTATTTTTCATGTTTAGTTCACACAACACATTAATAAACAAGACATTTAAATTGCATAACATTTGTCAAAAATGTTCACCTATTGGTTACTCACATGTATTGCTGTGTGTATCACGAATTGAGTACCAATTTTAAATCCAAACTTTTCTCAACTCACAAAACTCACTAAAACTTTGATGATATTTCAATTATTCACCGTTTGTTTGAGACAAGCCTGATGTCATGAATATAGTGAAACATAACTTAAATTTTAAGTCTTAAAATATTTCTTTATATTTAGAACTTTATTCGTCAAACAATTTGTTAGAAATAATGTTTTAAAAAGTTTTGTTCGTAGACTCATTGCACTTAAACAACATTTAACGTTAGGAACCGGTTTAGAGCCGACAAATAGGTTACCATAAGTTTAGTCCGAAGCTCTCATTTTTGGCTTAAATCACAAATTGGGTCAAATATTCTGGACTTTAACTCTGTTTTTCTCATTTGAATCTTTGATTTTAAAATGTCGTCAAATTGTTGTGGCGATTAGTTTTGATGATTCATATGATGCTAAAAGTTTCACTGAATTTGTATATCTATTCATAGAATGTGAAAACAATGCAAATAATAATCAAGTGATTAGTTTACAAAAACTTTCCGAAATGAATAATCGACCAAAAGATAAAAGCCGGACATCTTTTTGTAAATATTTTCCATACTTTTTAACATTATTTTTAAATATTATAATAAATATAATAAAACTAACATAATGTTATCTAAACTATTTCGTATGTAATTAATTCACTTCCAGACAAGTAAAAATATTTATAGATTTGAAAAATGTCAGATAAATTATTTTTATATAAATATAACACTTTGTATGCAGGTATGAGAAATAATTAAATAACTTAATATTAAATAAGCAGTTGCTTGTATTTACAGTTAAAAGCACAATTAAAATAGTATGTGAAAAATGACAATTTGTATTGTATTGTTTAAATTTTGTTGTTGTTAAATATCAATGTTTTAAAATTTCAATTAAAAATTTTTAAGAAATATTAAAATAAATTATTTCAAAACAAAGGGATCTAATGGACATTCAATTTTAATTTCATTTTAAAATATAATTTATCAAACATTTTAATGGTTTATTATTCTGTAATTAATGTTTATACTAAACAAATAGCAGTAATTGTTTTAAAACTGAGATGTATTTTGTATAACGAAAATAAAGTTGGAGAGAAAATAAATATCTGAAATTTTTTAATTAAATAAATAAAAATGTTAATGTAATTCTTAGGATTAGTTTGTTTTCTTTTTATTCACATAAATAACTGACTATTCTTTTAATGAATAAATTATTGAGTTTTCGGTTGATTATCTTGATTATTTTGTTTATTGTTTTGCATATAAGTGTAGATTTCTCCATAATCTACATATCCATCGTTATTTAAGTCCATTAAACTTAGCTCCGAATCGACATAATCTGAAATAATTCAATTTAATATTCAAATTTTATAATTTAAATGCAAAAACTATTTATGAGAAAGAATCGATGAATATATAATTTCTTGATTAACAAAATTCAATACTTGACATGTCCTCCAATGGCGTAAATTCATAGCTGGCGTTGTGGTGAATCAGTGAATGCTTTACCGCTAACAACAGCTCTATGATTACATAAACTCATTATACAATTTAAAAATACCCTGGTCATCGATTTGATACCTAATCCGTCGAGCCTTCCGTCACTATTAAAGTCATGAAGTTTAGTGTAATAGAAGGCCGACTGATCGTTAGTTATTTGATCCGATTCTTGCATATAAAGCAAATTGTTTGCCTCTTCTCGCAAATGACTAAATATAATCATATAATGACTGCTATTATCTATATTTCGGAATTACATTCATTGATACTTTAAGTCATGCATGAAATCGTGTTTCCCATATTTCTCCCACAATGCTTCGGGTGCTACCGGTGCTTGATCTGGTGGCACCTGTCCTCCCTGTCCTCCCTGTGCTTGTTGTGGTGGTGGTACTGCTGGTTGATGTGGAGCCGGGTGGACATGTGGCTGATTTGGATTAATTACATTTTGGTAATTGTGACTTTCATGAGCTCTCACACTGATATTTATGAATAAAATGAATGCTAGATTAATTACTAATAAATTAAAATACATTTTACACGATATACTCAATTAGACTAAAATGAACACAAAATTCAGACAAATTATCGTTTACAATATTATGTGTATTATTATTACGTGTATATCTGAGTGTCTATTAATTATGATTTATTTGCAAAACAAGTGTTCGCTATAAAAGCATTAAATTACATCAAATGTTGTTTGAGATAAGGATTTGTGAAACTTTTGTCATAAAATACACTTAATTTCAGGTAATTATTAAATATCTCACTTATAATTTAATATTCAATTTGAATGTCCATTTAGTCGTTAATTACTGTATTATAAAGTTTAAAATATCTTTTTATCAATTTAATAAAATGTTCCAATAGGTATAAAAAGTTTTATGATTAAGTATGCAATAAAATACTTTGTAGACCTTGATCCTTGAAATTTAATTTGTCCATATTAAGGAAGTAATTAATTTATTCAAATAATTAGTTATTCCCCTTATAAATATCCAAAAATCATAAGACAAAGTGTTAAAAATTAGATTCAGTATAATTTAGTCGCTAAAAGTATAACTTTGTTTAACCATTTATAAATAGTTATAAATATAATATAACTATTAAATGTTTGAATTAAATTTATGTTGATTTTTATTAATTATATTTATATTTAAATAATAATTGAAACAACTATTGTTTTTAAGTGTAGTAAAGATTACAAATCAAAGTAAAACTCGATAATGAATAAACTTGGTAGTTTTTCAAGAATTAGTGAATATCAATGAAAAAAGTGAATACAAAGTGTATGTATGTGTGAGACATCTGTGAATGTAATGCAAAACTGATAATTACAGTGAAAACTCGGTTTAGTTTTGATTGTATTTTCAATGAATTAAATGGATTAAAGTTTTATAAATTATTGTCTATTTCCTCAAACTTTATTCAAACAATTGGTTTGTATTGACTTTGAATAGTATTTTCTGAAACATTTAGTGAACAAAAAATAGTTACAAATAATGAGAGTTTTGCACAAAAAACTAGACTTCAGTTAAAACTCCAATTGATTATCAGTTTCTCAGAAAATATTGAAAACGTTTTACTAATTATTGTTTGTATCGATTGAATCGCATCCCAATCCCAAACCCCATCCCATTCCCACTGATGGCACTCACCCGACACTGTCTGTCCAAACCAGTGACACAACTCTTGAGACGATTGACGAGATCAGTGCCAATGTCCGGCCCGTCATCTTCGCGTCCGTCATCCGATTTGTCGTCATTTCGCGAAGTCTTCGCCAAAAGCCGACACATCGTTGCGCTGACCGGCGCTGGCATTAGTGCTGAGAGCGGTGTCCCCACATTCAGGGGGTCGGGAGGTCTTTGGCGCACATATAAGGCGCAAGAGTTGGCCACTCCTGAGGCCTTTGCCTCGAATCCAGCGCTCGTTTGGGAGTTTTACTCATACCGTCGAGAACTGGTCCACACGAAGACACCCAACGACGCCCACAAGGCATTGGCTGAGACTGAGAAACGGTTGGCCAATGAGGGCAAGCGATTGGTTGTCATCACTCAGAACATCGATGAACTGCACCGAAGGGCTGGAAGTGATAATGTGATTGAATTGCACGGAACCCTCTTCAAGACCCAGTGCACCAAATGCGGTGACATTGCCGTCAATAAGGAGTCGCCGATTGTGCCGGCGCTCAAAGGCAAGGGAAGTCCCGACCCGTCAGAGATGGACTCGAAGATACCGATCAAAGAGTTACCGCATTGTGTCAAATGTCACGGACTTCTCCGACCACACGTCGTCTGGTTTGGCGAACCCCTGGACCCGAGTGTGAGTTCTTTGAGTCCTTGTCATGAGTTTTGTGTCCATTTGTAATTCATTGCTTTGAATGGCATTCCATGGATCAGGTTCTGGAAGCGGCCCAAACAGAACTAGACAAATGTGATCTTTGTCTTGTGGTAAGTGATGATACATATATGGATTTGGACACGAAGTGATATAACATTGAATGGCCTATAGATCGGCACCTCCTCTATCGTATACCCGGCGGCAATGTTTGCGCCACAAGTAGCCGCTCGAGGGGTACCGGTGGCTGAGTTCAACATTGAAAGCACTCCTGGAACCCATCATTTCGGGTATTCGTATTACTTACTCATAAAATAGTATATATTTATTAATAATTGATTGATTTTAAAATAGGTTTCACTTCGAGGGCGGGTGTGCCTCCACTCTACCCTCAGCTATAAAGGCTAAGAACGGCTAAGAATTAATCGGTAATTCCTATACTTTTGTCGAGCAAAACCATTCATACAATCAAATCTATAATATTAAATACACCGTATTATCAGCCCTTTTGCCAAACTATTTGAACTTTATTTTTGGTAATTGTTTTCTTGTACTCAAACTTTTTTATGCAAAACTGATATTCAGTCAATTATCGTACGGTAAATGTTGTTTTCTCTGAACCCCTTATGATCAGCAACTCTTTTATAAAACCGTATATTTTTATAATTCTGTGCATCATTTGCTTTTAAATCAAATTCATCAGTTTTCCTATTGATTTTATTTTAATTAAATTTTAATGAGTCTATTAAAATCAAATTGATGTCAATCACTACATTATAAAATATAGGGTGTAGCATGAACAATCTAATGAATTGTATACATTTGTGTCATTTGTATTACTGTTCGCTAATTCAGTCAAACGACAAGAGTCTTAATACTTTACAAATTATTAGATCCAAACATTTATCATATTTGTTATATTTTATGAACTTTATGTCCATTTGTTTCAATAAATAATCAAATTATTTGTTTACCGTAAAACGTATAAATCATAATAAATAAACAAAACGCCACTTCATTTGACGACAATTTTATTAAAATTACTTAAAAATACAATTCAAGTGAAAAGAAGATTAACTTAAATGGAAATCATTTGGTTTTCTCCGCGAGATATCTATAGTGCAAGTCTTTGCTGTCCTCTTCGGTGATCACTTTCCAACAATTAAAATTACTTAAAAATACAATTCAAGTGAAAAGAAGATTAACTTAAATGGAAATCATTTGGTTTTCTCCGCGAGATATCTATAGTGCAAGTCTTTGCTGTCCTCTTCGGTGATCACTTTCCAACCGTCCTCTTTGATCGTATAAACTGTTTGTTTCAAACATTGAGGCAAATGTTAGTTAAGACAATCCAAGCAAAACCCATGCAAATAGAGATCAATACCTCTAACGATTCCTCCGGAGTAGGCGTCTCGATGTGTGGCGTGATATATGGCTCTGCGGCCCAAGTCGTACGCCTCCTCATCAGTCATATCCCAACGATAGCCAGAGTCCAGAATACCTGACATTACATACAACGCCGATAATTAGGCAATGATTTTGCCATAAATCACATAAACTATGGACACATACCGTAAGCATAAGTACTGCCGGAGCCGACGCTAAACAGATGTCCGGGCATACGGTGGCCGTCATTGTCCACATAGAAGACCGACGGACCCTTCTTCTCATCCCAGCCGCAGATCATGACTCCCAACGACAGACCCATACTATAAGAGATGAACAAATAGATGACAAACTGGTGAAGAAGTGTCGGTCTCTCTGCGAACCCCTTATAGTTGTAGAGAATGTTAGCCAAGAGTTTGGAGGCGGCGGCCACTGAAATGCGCTCTCGATTTCGCAGTTCATATATACGACACCTCTCTGACAGCACCCGTTCCCAGTAGACACAGTCGGCGGCGCCTCCAGCCATGGTTCCCAACAGATACTTATTGATGGTTATGATCTTCTTGACGGACTGCGAGCCTATGTACTGACCACCGGTGGCACGACTGTCCGCGCACACCACCACACCTCCCCTGTACTTGAACGCCAGAGTAGTGGTTCCCTTATCCATATGGATGTCGATCTTCTTGTGGGTGTCGTTCGCGTCGTACAAGTGGTTCATATCAAACGAGTCCACGGATGGCATCGCCAGACATGTCGTGTCAAACGCCGCCAACTCTTGGACAGCGTTCACGTCCAGCGATCTGTCCAGTGATCCAAACGACGGATTCGTCGGCAGTCCGTGAAGTGATTGCAAAGCCATTGGATGTGATGTAATCTGAGGTGAAAGTGTGGATCAAATGGTGGATCAATTGGTAACAAGAGTTGAATGCAGTGTTCACTCAAATGCACGACTCATTCAAAACAATTCAATGAATTTGCAGTTTTTGAGCACTTTGTGAGACCTATTCACACATAACGTGCCATAAATTGTGTGACTTTTTTGTTATGCAATCCGTTGTTGTAATTGAAATGATTATTAGAAATGAGAAACTAATGATCAGTTTGTATGTAATTTTGCTATTCATTGATTATTACATTATATTTGTGAATACATTATGAAAGAGTGTTTTAAATGCCGTTTAAATTGATTTCACATATAATTAGCTCATTGTTTGAAATGTTTGACTGAATTGAGTGGATGTGAGCACACAGTGGACACCAATCGGCCACAAAATGACACAAATATTTCTCATGTTATTATCCATTATAATGTCATTTATTTTCGTCATTATCTTCGTGTTCATCGGTAAGCCATTGAATAGATATCATATATCATGTCACATATCATGCACTTGTCTTAACCGAGTCTCGTAATTGATCCCAAGGATGGTATTTAGTATGGAAGGTCTTCTTAAGCCGATTCCGGTTCGTGAGGGAGTTGTTGATGATTAACAACAATAATAGCCATCAAAGCGATGACAACAACAGATCCAACACAAGTAGTAATCAATTGCGACCAAAGAAGTCGAGGCAACGGATCACTACCACAACCGCCACTAATAGCTAATCATTATATCGTTTTTAATTGCATTTTTGTATTAAACAAATTGTTTTTTAACGTAATTTAAAGACAGATTTTTTATTTTAATTACTGAAAACTATTTTTGAATTCAAAGACCACTTATTTTATGTCCGAAACAAGACTTGTATTTTAGTTAATATTTATTGTTTTTAAACATAAATTGTAATTATATACAGTATCATTTATATTGTATATAAAGTACCTATGATATAGTGTAACTCACTGTAAAAGCATTCAATTTTACTAATTTATTACAAATTATGTCAATTTAAGTGCCTTTTGATGGCTTTAATTTTTATAATAAGAAGTTTTGATGAAATTTTGTCATATTCTGTGTTTTGTGTATTGTTTTAAGTCACTATTCAGTGCACATTTGATTTAATTTTATTTTTTAAAGGCAAAACTTGTGAAACAATGTTAAAGTGTTTGTCAGAGCTTTCAATAATCAAATTAAAATGCAAATAAGATTAATATTGGTGATTCTTAATGTTTTACTATAATCATTAAATACTGACAATTTTTATGCAAAATTTGTTATTTTTACATTATTTAAAAAGAATTTTTGGATACAACTTACTATAATTATTTTTATACATTGCAGTTGATATTACTTGTGTCTTAAATTAAGTCTTAATTGTAATGAATATAATTTTAAATATATATATAACGTGTCTATAAATACATTTTGTCTGTATATTTTGTTTTCTGTTTGATTTCACTTTTGGTTTTGTTGTCATAAGATATAACGAAATGATAAAATCATTGAACACGTCTTCACATGATTTTCACGTGAAATAAATTTACAAATGATAAGTATTTCTAATNTGATATTCAGTCAATTATCGTACGGTAAATGTTGTTTTCTCTGAACCCCTTATGATCAGCAACTCTTTTATAAAACCGTATATTTTTATAATTCTGTGCATCATTTGCTTTTAAATCAAATTCATCATAGTTTTCCTATTGATTTGATTTTAATTAAATTTTAAATGAGTATTAAAATCAAATTCATGTCAATCACTACATTATAAAATATAGGGTGTAGCATGAACAATCTAATGAATTGTATACATTTGTGTCATTTGTATTACTGTTCGCTAATTCAGTCAAACGATAAGAGTCTTAATACTTTACAAATCTATAATCAATTATTAGATCCAAACATTTATCATATTTGTTATATTTTATGAACTTTATGTCCATTTGTTTCAATAAATAAACAAAACGCGACTTCATTTGACGACAATTTAATTAAAATTACTTAAAAATACAATTCAAGTGAAAAGAAGATTAACTTAAATGGAAATCATTTGGTTTTCTCCGCGAGATATCTATAGTGCAAGTCTTTGCTGTCCTCTTCGGTGATCACTTTCCAAC
>CAJPVJ010002746.1:0-12350 GCA_905397405.1 Oppiella nova
GTGATAGTATCGCAAGTTTTGCACAAAAATTGTTACTAAAAGTTACGAAAAGATTTCTATCGTTAAGGATATGTGTTATGAAATTGTTTAACAATTTTTATATAAAATACTTAATTCATTGTGTTATTAAATATTACCCCGTTATAAACAAGGTCTACAATATATTGCTAACACATTCTATGCTAACCATGAAATTAAAACTCACTTTAAATTAAATTAAATTAAATTAATTATTTAAAAGTGAGTTTTAATTTTAGTGTTAAAACAAGTGTTATCTCTTTGACAGCTTATAAATGATTCAAAAAATTATATTTATTTATGAATTTACTAAAAATACTAAAAATAAATACTTTGTTATGAAACGAAATGTTGTATTATATCTACTTTGTATGAAATACTATTGCATTAATTCAGTAGTTTCGGAAAATTGTATGGATGTTGTCTCTCATTGAAGTTATCTCGTCCTTAAATTTCATACCTGTCCTCCGAGTCAGTCATCATTTATAAGATAATAAGTTATTCACAAAAAAAAATATTACAATTATTGATAAAATTAAATATTTATTGAAAACTAAATGATTTGATTCATAAAAATAACATTCAAATTAATAAGTGATTTATGGGAACCACTTGTCGTGTGCACCGGTAGCTCACAAACGACTAAACTCTATCGCATTTGTCGCCCAAAACCAATGCATTATTTTGTGATCTGTTCTCCGATTTCGATCGATTGTGTCGACGACTGGATTTCGGAGACATGTCTTCCAGAGGTATCATCTCTTCCGCGTCCGCGAGCGTCGGTCGGGGAGACGAGTCTCTACTGTGGGGGCCGTTGGGAGAGGTAGACGTCGATGAAGCCGAGCGGCGCCGGTGTAGCGACGGCTTGAGATGCTGTTTGTTGGGCTGGTATTCGGCCACTACTGCGGCCGACCCGGGAATGGCTGGTCCGCGACATAATGTCTTATGTAAGTGTCGTTTCGTGAGGCCGTCGTGAGTGGAATGACTGCGAGGAATGTCGCGACTGTTGGCCGACACGGATGAGGGGCGGGAGCCCTGCGAGCAGTCAGTGGCGCCGGTGGTGCCCATTTCGATGAGTCGTGCGATTTGATGCATTTTGCGCTGTCGGGCGCGCACCCGGCCTTTCGTAAGCCTCTGTTTGGCGGCCAAACACCTGATGTGGTCGTCGAACACGAACTTTGCGTTCAGTTGAGAGCGCCGGACAGCCGTTGTTTGAGCGCACTGTCGGATCTGTATGTGAAGGGAACGGGAGTCGTCTTTGTCGGCCGATACCTCCACGTCCTGAAGCCAGGCCACGAACTTCGCGATACCCCAACCCAACCGTTTGGTGTCGGGTTCGATGAGCACCAGTTGCTGCGAGTCTATGACCATAAAGCGCCGCATCTTTGGCTGATCTCTGTTCAGAACAGTGCAGGCGATCAGATCACTGTTGTCTGCAATGGGATCACCGGTTAAGACACTACTCAAGACATGACAGACAACTCCAGTACTCACTTAAGTCGAGCAGTTGTTCCACTTTAATACACGAGTCATAGTTAGTGAGTGGGAGTAGTGTTTCCGTCTCATCCCTCAGACATAGCGACAGATTCCTCAATAAGAAGAACACTTGAATGGCCTGAATATGGGATCAAATGAGACACCGATTACTATGAGTTCAGAAACTGCACCCAAATATCACTCACATATCGGGTGCGCTCGACATCAGCGCAGGGAAGGCGTCGGTTAAACTCGATGCCAGTCATCATGAGTGGCGTCAACTGGTTGGGCGGCAACAGTAGCTTCGAGTCCATCATCAGGTACTCGACGTTGAGCTGCCGTTTGAGGAGCTGTTGGTATTCGTCTTCAAACATATCCAGGAATAGGAGTTCCTCTTCGCTCTTATAGAAGTTCCTGAGAATCAGAATCGCCTCCTCTTTGGCCTGTTCTAAGACAGCCAAGTGATGGTCAGACAGTATACTCGTCCCGTTCCTCATCACCAGTCGCTTCAGCAATAAGACACTCATCTCCAGAGTTATTAAACGTATTTTGCTATCTATTTGTTTATGAAATTCATGGCAATTAGTATTCATTTGATTATAAAAAGTGATTTGAATGGCAAAGGACTGACTGTATTGACAACATTTGCGCATAATTTCAATCAACAGATAAATCACTTCGTTGTGAAGGGTTTCCGATTGTTTGGTGGACTGACTAGAGTTGGCTTTGGAGGACATGTCATGCAATACGACGTCTTTGAACTTGTCTTCAGATATGCCTAAAGTATTTGACAACAAATCTATAAATCTCTTGGACTACAGGTGCTAACAATCAACGCATACCTGAGTTATTCATAATAGCGTACAATAAACACAACGAGAAGAGTGGCAAACGATCGTCAGTTTGGCTCTCAATGTCCAATGAGTTGAGAATCGCCTCCAAAAACGGCTTACTTTCCGTCAACTGTTGCTTAGCTATGGATCGACTCATTGAAAGGCTGGCCTTCTCTTCGTCGGTCAGCGACGTGTCCGTCACAGACATGTCATGTCTGGTGGGACTCATCTCGCAGTCCACAGGACTACTACTATCACTGCAATTGGTTTGAAGCACCGGTTGCTGTTCATCACTGGCACTGACTTGTACTGCGACGTGAGTGGGACTACTGGCCCTTTCCTGTCCCCTCTCATCCACGCTATTCATTGAGTATTCATTGTTTTCGGAGTCGTTTTCATCGCTATTATGTGCTTTGACGGCATGTATGAGCGACTCCTCCAGTGTCTCAATGGGCGCCACGAACTCCGGCCACTCGAAGATCGTTTTGTCACTATTTAGCAAAATGTCCACTAATTTCAAGAGCAATGACTTATTGGAGAGAATTAGAAAGACTTGTGTGAAGAGAAACAGTGACACCGTTTGAGTGATGTGTGGTTTGGATGGTGTGGTCGGGGAGGGGCTGTTGGCTGTGTTGGTGGTCTGACTGCCGTTTATCAGTGAAAATATATACAGCGGTATAAGTAGTCGATTCAACAGATGGTCACTCAATACGTTGTTTAAGTCATTGATGTCTAGGAGGAGGATGTCATTCAAGTAATGCAAATGATCTAAATGTTCGGCCACGAAGTCATCCAATCGTATCAACACTTGGAGTCCGCTATAAGTGACACAAGTTTACCACAAATGAGCAATTGATTCAATAAACAGATTTCACTGAAGACTTACTCTAATTTACTTTTGATTAAACAGTTGTCGATATCAATGACATGATTGCCTATAAACCAGACCAGGTTTGAGAAATATGGCGCTGCCGTACAGTCTCTGATGAACTTCAACATTGACTTCTCCTCCACTTTAAGACACAAAATGACAAAACAATTAATTTTTCGTTCAAAAGTCATTGTCGAGGAATGGAGTAAATAGTATACCTCTAAAGACGTTGAGTGTGAGAGTCCTGACGGCTATTCTGACCATCTTTTCGGAGTGATTGAAGAATTTGATGGCTTCGGTATAGAGCGGGAAGTCATTGGTGTGTTCGTTGAAGAAGAAGTGTATTGTGTGCGGATTCAGCTTAAGTGACAGTGTCTTCAGAAATGATATATAGTATGCCATCACTTCCTCGTCAGAGAAATCAAACTTATGGACAATAATAGAGTTCACGTGATTGTTGGACAACAGATAGTCTGTCGAAGACATAGACAATGAGTGAGCAGTTAATCAATGATTAGCTAATGAATGGCAGAGCCATCAGAGGCTGAGATATGACTTACAAAGAGATGTCTCGTTACGGATGTTCTCAAACAATATGTTTAACGTCTGGAGGAGTTGTACGCAGACATAGGAACCACACTTTTGCTTCATTATCTTCAAGAAGAACGACAACATATTCTTCTCCAGAAAAAAGCTGTAAAACACAACACAAATGAGTGGTAATGAGGGAAAGACATGACAGGAGATGAGTGGTACGGGTGGTGGACCTACTCGAAGACAGTGCTGTCGTTCTGATCACCCCATATGAGTATCTCCGCCACAGACCTCAATGTCTCGACCAGTAATGTCTTGTTTTGTTCGCTGACCGTCTGGTTCTTCGACATCACATTATAGAGGTATCTGTTGTCACGAAAACAGGTCATCAGTGGATGAGTGTTGGCATCAATGGCTTAAGACTCACTTTAATTGTTCCAACGAATGAGGATTCTTGGGCTTCGATGACCACCCGAACCATTGCTTCGGTTTGAGCATCGCTTCCACTGGTGATGATGTCTTCGAGTGGTAATCAATGAATTGAACCAATCATTGAACTTGGCTTCGAGAGCACAATCACTGGTGATATTAATAGTGATTATAAGAAGTGTGTAAAAAATAAATGAAAAATAAATCGCTTTTGGGATCCGTTTAGGCGTTAAACACAACAAACAATTGGTTTCATAGGTTTCATAACAAAAACACCAAATCTTGTTGACATTGACTTTCAATTAGGCTCTCAATTACGTCCACAATATATGGCTCGCAATGGAAATCGTAATGCAATTAAATTTAAGTTGTTTTTGGTTTCATTTAATTTTGTTTGCATTTAATTAGTTTTTACTTACGTTTTGATTTAGGATTTTGTGTATTAATTGCTTGTAATAAATAGTTTTATTGCTTTTTATGCGATACTTGTAGTGAAATTTATTAACGTTTTTAATGTCGAGTAAGTTATTGAGGTTTTTAAATATCAAAGGTTTAAATTACACACTGATTGTAGTAATTGCGGGTAGTTTTAGCTGGATCATCACCATTTTAATTAAATATCAGCTGGATTAAATGTCAGTGTTGAATTAAATTTAGTTTTTATAATTTTCACAATATATCAATTATATTGTATTTAATAGACATCTATGCTGTCTGTCCAATCAATAAATGTAACTAGCACATTATTAGAATTAACAATATATTTACTAAATAACTACTTTTTATAATATGAATTTTATATCAATTGAGAATAGCATGTGAATCATAGGGAACGGTATGTAATTTGAAATGTTTCCTATGTTTACCTAATAATCGCACATATGATTAGTTAGTGATTAGCACAGGGATCACGTTTCCAACAATTCCTGTAGCCTTGGAGTCTATTCTAACGGTAATAGTATTGTGTTTGCGATCATTTGAATCACTTTATGATTAAAGCGTGTATTTACTGTATTGGCAATTGTATTACATGTGATTGTATTTCAATGCAAATATTTACAATAAATGTGCATTTTTAAGATCATATTTATTGTCCAGAATATGTCTTAAGATATTATTTCTCAAATATGGTAATCACTGACGAGTTAATGGGTTAAAAACTTGTGATAATTCAGAAATACCGGTTTCTCCTAACAAATAAGTTGTTAAGTTTGCCAGGGTGAATACTTGTATTCAGATTATTAGAAATTATTAAAACTAAGTTTAAACTTACGGTATATACCGTACAAAAAAGTTTCCCAAATTGTTTTGATAATGAATTCATTTTTATTGAAATGAATGACAAAATACAATAATCTATACATCGGTTTCACTGATATACTAATTCTCAATCATTTCTGCTTCCGATTCACTGCTCTCTGCGACCATCTCTTCATCCGAGTCCTCCTCCTCCTCATCCCTCACGACAACAACCTTTCCTTTACTCTTCTCCCGAATAAGTCCAGCCGCGGGTGACTTAATGAGCGACATATCTCTCTTCACTTCCTTGCGATCCCTTTCCCTCTCGAATACCGTTCCCTTCCGGAGCCGAGTCATCAGGAAATGTGATTCGCGTTTCTGGCGAATCATATCCACGCGTTTCATGGCTTCGATGGTTTCCGTCCAGAGTTTGCGGTCGTATTTCACGGGAATATTCCTCCGCTTCTCGAACTCGAAACTCGGATCCACTTTAAGCTCTTTGTTGTTGGCTTTGCGGAAGGCTTTCGTCCATCTCTTGCGCCGAGGATTACACTTATGTTTGAAGTTCTTATGACACTTCGACTGACAGAACCTGAAGATCTGATCCATACATACAAATACAATGACACCATTAGTACAATAGTTATGGATCAACTAAAGTGCCAATAACTCTCACTATGGCGCGCACACAATGACACCAATTGATACCCTGAGGAATAAACCACTTATTCATGCAATGGAGACAATGGTTTTACGCCAGTGTCTGCGCGTAATATCATAGCGAGAGTTGATTGTATGGATGCAGTGATTGGCCATACCTTGCAGTCGTTGCGTACAAATTGGATGCCGTGTCCGGGATATACCGGTGATGAACAGAAATAGCATCGCTCTATACGCATGGCTTACCACCGATGATGATACCACTGATGAGACAATTGATTATTTCAATGGATTATCACTAAAACGTGTTGTGATTTGCAATCAATGACCAAATGCTGTCACAAACGGTGAACACGTTTTTCAGTAAATAATTCAATAACTCGTCCATAGATTACGTTACGTTTTTTGCTCATAACAGGCCTTTGATTTAATTTAATTATTATTATTATAACTATTATTAATTAAAATTATTGAGTAATTGAGGATAGACCAGGGTGTTTTTAAGAGTTAAATGTGCTAGGAGTTAATTTTAAGTTATTTTATTAATTAAATTAATTGCCATTTCGGATGGCATTGAGTATTTGTGGACGTCTTATATGGACGAGTGTTTTGTATAGATTTGATGTGAAACATGAAAATGAGTTCAAAATTAAAATCACAATTAATTTGCAAATCGTTTCGTCACTGAATTGACCACAAAATCAAAGACAATATTTGTCACCAAACACTACATCCAAACGAATATCTCGTGAATCAAACGGTGTGTCCAGTCATCAGACAAATCCAAGACAATTAGCGTGCGATCTGTTGACAAGTGTTGAGCCATGGATTCAATTGAGTCGATACTGACATCGGATGCGAGCAATGGTCAGCCGTCATCGGCGGTCATGAAAGACATTGAGAACAATAAGGACCGGGAGATCGCAATCCAGGCGCAGACGGAGTACGAGAGCGGTGACCCTCAGCTGGTTCTCGACCTCTTGGAGACGTTGGGCACCAATAAAGCCATTCAACACAACCGACTGATCACTCAGTTCGCGATCGACCACAACGTGGATCAACTGCTCGACGGACTCATCACCTCCGAGGACATGGATGTGGACCAACACGTGCTCATCGACTACAACCGGGCGCTCGTGTTGGCGAAGTATATGCAGCGCTACGACGAGGCCATAGACCTGTTGGAAGTGCGGCGCAATCTCTTCACCAATGAGTCGATGTTTGGCTTCATCGACGACAAGCTGGCCATCAGAGTGTGTCATCTGCTGGTTGTGCTATATCTGGAGCGACGCAAAGAGCCGGCGAAGGCCTTACCGCTGCTGCAGATGATCAGCGAGAAGTGTGACTCGACTTCAGTGCCCCATAATCTGCAGCAACTGAAGGCCAAGTGCTATCTCCAGATGGCGTCCGTCAAGAGCGCCAAACGCGAGCTCAAGTCCATCGGCGGTCAGCCCCTCCTGAGGTCGTACCTGGAGTTCCAGCGAAACAATTACCGCAAAGCCATGAAAGTGTTTCAGACGCGTCCCGACTCGGGCGCCGACCCGCTGTACGTCAACAACGAGGCGCTCATTAACTACGGCTTAGGGAAGAGGAATACAGCGGTCTTTCTGATGACCAAAACACTCAAATCAAAGCCTAATCCCGAGATTTTGTATAATTTCGCGATTTTCCACTTATTCACCGGTAATCCCGACTCCGCTTTCGACATATTATACACATTAGCGCCGCTCTATCGCAAGAATCCTCAGTTGTGGCTGCGTTTAGCCGAATGCCGGCTCCAGAAGTACCGGAGCGCCCGTATGTCCGCCAATAACCACAAAACCGATTTCGATTTGTGTCGCAAAAAGCACGAACTGGTCTGCGGTCACGTGGGAGAGGGACAGCACCGGAAGCTCGTCATCAACGGCTCGACGACGCCGACTGTTGTCAACGAATCAGCGGACGAACCGCTGTGTTTCGCCCGTTCCTGTCTGTCCAACGCCTTAGCACTGATTAGTTCGCCGACCGATCGATGCTTTTTGCCGTCAAACCCGCCGACAGACCCGGAGCTGAATCGCCTCAAGATATCGATACTGTTGTCGTTGGCGTACGTGAACCTCACGCTCCAGGACTACGCGCCGGCCATCAGACACGCCAACGACGCCCTCAAGTTGTCGCCCATCGGCTACCAGAAAGTGTTGGCCCACTTGTACGCCGGCGAAGCTCTGGTATACTTGGATCAGATCAGTGAAGCCATCGGTCACTTCAATCCCGAGCTGTTCGCCAACCAGTCGTCCAATAATAACAACAATAATAATAACAATAATAGTAATAACAGTACCGCCGAAGCGGATAAGACGGTCAACCCCTTATGGTTTACGACTAATTCGGGTAAAGCTGTCCTCTTGTATAACCTGGCGTTGGCCTACACTCTGAGGGGAGAGTTAGACAAAGCGAGCGATACGTTGAGACAAGTGGGACAGGTGTCCGACCAGAGTATCACTGGACAGGTATTTATGTTAGCCGTGTATTTACAGCTACAACAGGGAAACACTGATTGCGCCAAAACGCTCATCAAATCTCAATTACCGCAATACCGATGACTAGATTTCAATTGAATTGTCTTCTCAACCAATCATTTGTATAATTATTATTAGACTTTATTTTGAGTCAATAAAACGTTTTTCTATTAATTTAATTATCTTTTATTTTTTTTATTATTGTATAACTTTGTGTTTCTATAGTAAATACAGTACTAATTTAGTAATTATGGCAATTAGTTTTTAATGTTAAATAAATGTAAATATGGTTTGCATTAAATTAGGTGATAGTAGAAAAATAAATTAACAGTTTTTAAGTAAATAATATATTAACAACTTGGCAATTTTTAATTAATTTACGTTATAAACATTTGCTAAACATATGGTATTTAACATCTAATTTAATTTTATATATGAAATAATGATTGAATGAATTTTGTTTGTGAAATAATGATTAAATGAATAGGAATAGGATTTATATACTAATTATTGGTAATATTACCGGTATATTGAAAACTAAGATTAGATCAAAGTTTCAACAGTGAACTCATAAATATAAACAAATTAAACATAATTTATATATTTGAAGTTATATTAAGTTAAGTTTTAAATTAATAGACAAACAAAAGTAGTGAAAACAAAAATTTAGTATTTAGTCATAAGAATGTAATTGAAGTTTAATTGCAGTAACTTTAGGGCAATTGGTGTATATATTATTGATAGCATTATGTGTCACACATCCAAAGCCATACATTTCAATGGACCTGATTTGTGTCAATCTGGACACTGAATTCAGTGCCACATCCGATATATCCATTACACAGATATCTAACTCTTCAAGTTTAGGCAAATTGATGTAAATTTCTTCAAAAAATGAGTTCCCAATGAATTGAGCGACACTTATGTGCAAATGTGTTAACCGTTTTAAACCATTCAATGATTTACTCAATAACTCATATGATTTAGTGCATTGGACCTTTTTAACAAAATATTGACATTTTATATTCAATCGCTTTAATTTCCTAAAGTTTTCATTGACAAGAGTAATCACTTGATTAGTGTGTTTGGGATCTTTGAATAGATCCAAACTAAGTGACCGTAATTTCGGGCAATTGTCACCAATTGGTGGCAATAAGTACTGAATCGGACACAAACTGTTTGGAGAGAGAAATCCATATTCTGTTAAATGGATAGCAATTAAGGCATTCATTTGTGACAAACCATTGGATAATCTATTCAATTGTTTGAGAGAAAAGTTTTCACTGAAACTAAAGTCAATTGATTTGAAACTCTTTTTGTAGTTTTGCACAAATAAATCAAATCGGTTTGAATTGATGTCATTGTCGGCAAAACTAAAACTTTTCAATCGTTTGAATAACACTTTCTTCTCGTTTGTGAACAAAACCGAAAATCCGTTGATATCTCCAAATAAATTGCACTGAAATTGATGCAAATTTTCACACAAATTAAAGCAATTTTTAAACACATCATAATTGGTTTCATTGCAATAAAAGTTTATAAATTTCAATTGTTTGCCAAACTTTACGAAAAACGACTCAATCGTATCGACAGTAATGCCATCGAAATCAATGGAAATGTGATTCAAATGATTGCAGTGTTTAATAATGAACTGAAGACTTATATCATTGAAATGTGCGGATCCGTAGTATTTGGTCACAATTGTCGATATATTGGCACACTTTGCGAGTATTGATTGAAATGTGTGAATATTATTTTGAATCAAATGCTGCAGTTTTCTGTCAATATTTAAGTCAAATTGCTTATTAAATATCAATCGTTGCCATTGAGTGCTAATGCATTCAAATCGGAACTTATGCTCAAATGAGAGATAACTCAACAAAACTTCACTCAAATCGTCACCAAATCTATCGAAAGAGTCTTTCGCATAGATTGGCACCATTTTTGGGACACAATTTTCATTCAAACACGTTTTAATCAATATAACGAAGTAATCATACAGGAAAGGGAATTAAACAATCACATTTTTAAATAAACCAATTAAAATCGTTAAATGAAACACTAATCCTAAAACTAATTCAGATTTTAGATTAGTACGCTATGGCTAATACTCTGTATTAGTCACTGATGAGTCACTGATTATTAATTAACAAGGTAAAATGTAGTAATGAATTTGAATTGTAAAGTGTTTCGTATGACTAGCAACTATTCACTGTTGAATATAAGATTATTAAAGAATTTTAAGAATATGGTTTACTATACTTATTCTCAATTTCTAATTCAATTGATTTCATGTTTTTTGTCAAGTATTTCACAAATACTCCAAATTCAGGGCTAATAATATCGGTATCAGTGGTTTAGGAATTGATTTTATGTATTGAATAATAATAGTTACTGTATATTCATTCAGATTAACATAAGTTTGAAGGTATGTGTATATTATAGCACGGGTATTGTCATTGAATTTAAGACTTATTTATTTCAATTATTTGGCAAACTTTAAGAAAAACTTATTAATTATACGGACACTATTACTGCGAAAGTCCATCATAATTTTATTCAAATAATTGCAATGTTTAATAATTAATTCAATGCTTACACTATTTACTTATACGTTGTATTTGCTTCTAACACATGTGATCTTGCACACTTTTTCACAATTGTTTCAAACATTTTGGGCTCATTCAATAACTTCTGGTCAATAATTAGATCCACTCGTGTGTTGAATACAAGTCGTTGGCATTGCTTTGATAGGAAATCGTATCGCAATTTATCCTCAAATGATAAATATTTCAATCAGTTTTCACTCAAATCGTCACCAAATCTGTCAAAAGAGTGACACTATATGTGTGACATTTTCCAATCAAACTACAATGTAACACAATTAAATATTTACTGTATATTTTAGATTAACTTTTATTAATAAGTATATACTATTTGAAATTACTAAAATATAATCATTTTTATTAATAACTGAAATGTTGTGCAATAAAAGTTTTTGTTTGTATTTTACTTTTACTTTCATTTTTTGTTGGAGGATCGGAAACTTTTGAATAATATTGTATTTATAAGCTTTAAAAATTGAATTTTATTGTATTTATATAGTAAGCATAGGGAGTGTGGCTGTGGTCTACACAAAAGTAATATTGAATACTATTTTCGCTTTAAAACTTATACTATTTTTTAGGTTTTGTGTGTTTTTTGAGTCATGAAAAGGCGTCGAAAATCTATCACTGATTGCAAACTCACGATAACAACATTGATATCACTATTTGATTGAGCGATGAGTTACCAAACATTTTGGGGACAGATATTAGGCTATTATATGACTTCCCAGTGGACAGACGAGTGACAGGAAAGAGGAGAAAAACACTTATGAAAGCACCGGCTGTTTCCCACTATTTTAGACAAAACTAATATAAATCTAAAATAGAAGCAGAAATATGATGGTAATAATTTTAAAACTAAACTACATTTTATACCAAATATAATATTCTGTACGATAATACAGTATACATATTCAATTCCTAAGTTTATTCACAATAACAGTAATTGTGTGTTAGTTATAGTGTATTACAAAATAGTCTATTACTCTATCATCACTTAACAGATCTGTGGATTAAAAGAGTTCCGGAGATTATGTGCGAAATATGATGTCAACGATCGACTGGTCAGTCATTGAAGGATTAGAGACATATGTCTGGCAAACGGCATATGCTTTATGTGATCCACAAAATAATATTTCATTAGTATTTGTGGTTAGCCAGGGTGAATTCATTCTAACTGCTAATA
>CAJPVJ010002747.1:0-12344 GCA_905397405.1 Oppiella nova
TGTCTATCGGTGCCATTCATTACGGGATTCACTCCGCATCGACACTATTGTCAACAAACAACACTTCCAACGGGTCTGACAAACAGTGAAACACCCATTGATTGACATAATAATATTTGGATTGCATTTGTGCTGATTGTGTGGACACAGTGACCACTGAATTGGATTTAACCATTTGCTGCAGACATTACCTGTCGCTGGTCACTCACTGTGAATGGTGGCTACTGGCCTAACGGTCGCTCATCACGGGGAATATAGCGTATAATACCTGCTATTGGGGGTGTTGGTGAGCGACAGGTATTACGTGCGGCATAGCGTTCAAATGTCGGCCCACGTGGTCCCCCAACCCCCGCACGGCTACGGCCTCCCGGACCCCACGCAGGGCACCGGCAACTCTGATGGAGAGCCCCGCAAACACGACATATCGGAGATATTGCAGCAGATAATGAACATAACTGACCAAAGTCTCGATGAGGCTCAGGCCAGGTCTGTATTGTCGACAAATAACAGGTTTTTATTCCGATTTTATTAGAGCCCCGCAAACACGACATATCGGAGATATTGCAGCAGATAATGAACATAACTGACCAAAGTCTCGATGAGGCTCAGGCCAGGTCTGTATTGTCGACAAATAACAGGTTTTTATTCCGATTTTATTATTATTTACACTTTTTCTCGCATCCCTTTCCTATCGGCGCCGTTGTCTGTACGGTGTGTTTGTGTTTGTATTCATATTTTGTTTTGTTTTGTTGTTTTATTAATTGTGTCCGTAATTAGAGAGGTTTTGCAGTGTATGGTAGCGTTTGTACGCCTAATGATGGCATATATTATTGTTTTGTTTTGTTATTGATTTTTATTTTGCATTTTTTATTGGGTATTAATGTTAGTTAATATTTGTGATTAATTTAGATTTGTTTTTTAGTTTGCATTTGATGTGAATTTAATTTTTTTTATAATTAGTTTTTTATACATTTAAAAGTTTTAAATTGTAAATTAAAATAATGATTTTTTGTGCCAGAATATATCTGATAATTAATTTCAGTAATTAGTGTTTTAAAAGTGCTATTTATTTTGCCACTGATTTATTGGCATTATAATAAATTAATGGCAATCTTGGTATTTACGGCTCGTTTTTATTATTATTTATTATTATTTGATAGTAATTTAGCGCAGAATTTATTATTCAATAGATTATGTGTGTTGTGAGAGAAATATATTTATTAAAATTTCTAAATTAAAACAAAATAAAACAAAATATGAAAATACAAATAAAAAACATAATTTCCATTTCATTTAGTTTTAGTCGAGATTTTTGTGCAAAATATTAACTCTTTTTTTGTTTTGCCGGTTATGTTGTTGTCTATTAGGAAGCATACGTTGAACTGTCATCGCATGAAACCGGCGCTCTTCAGCGTCCTTTGCGAGATCAAGGAGAAGACAGGTAAGGCATCCCTTTCCCTGAACATACCTGTCCAGTCAAACACGCGTTTCTGTGTTTGTTTGGCTATTTTTTGGCCATTTTTTGAGTTACATCTTAAGCCGCGTTTAAAGTTTTAAAGTGTTTTCTAATGATTTTTGTTACGTTTGTTTGAAAGTTATGTTATTTCTAGTTAATAATAATATTTTTAAAAATAGATAGATATACTTATATATATTTATAACATATTATTTTTCTCGAAAGTAATTAATTTTAATGGTTTATATAATTTATGATTATTTTTTTTGTATTTTTATATATTTCTGGGTTTTATTTAAAGATATTTAATTACCTGAAGAATATGAAAAATGTAATGTTTTTGCGTGTATTATATGATTATTGAACGAAACGATATGATTGTCACCATTTGAGTGCAATTATAAATATATATATATTTTGAGTGATGGATAGAAACGCCGGTCATTTGGCAAGTGTTGTGTGCCATACATGTCAGTGAGAGTAGGAGAACCCCCTCTATTGGAGACCCTGTTATATTTGGGTTCAAATTCTGGTGAACTATTCCATAGCGCTTCTGGTTGTGTGTGTGTTGTGTATGCCATTCAATGGGAATACCAGTGCTGGTGAGGCATAGAGGGGAACCGATGAGGCGATTGAATGCCAGTTCCCCGGGTGTTGTGAATGCCATTTCGTGGCGCTCCCTCTCCCCTACGAATCGCGCGTTCACTTCACCACCACTTAGACTACTATCCCTCTCTCCCCCCTCCACTCTCTGGCGATCCTCACTCTCTGGAGTCCCCCTCCCCTCAGAAAATGCACAGAAAAACTGTGGGCTCTCTAAAAGTCTTCTGACTTTACAGCTGTTTCTTTAACTCTGATTTCCCGCAGATTTACAATAATTCCTAATTTCACGAAACGAATAGATTTTTCGTGAATATATTCCCAGAGATGTGTTCCGAGTCTTACATATAATTTGCACCAAAAAATAATTCTGGGATTCACTCAAAGGGTCAAAAATATTTGAAAATAAGTTTTGTACGGTTCGCCACTTATGTTGCATTTTTGTGTTTTTAATTTAACGTTTTTCTATAATTATGTATCGATTAAAGAAATTATCGATTTGTGTGTTTATAATGATTTTTAATGTTTTATTACTTGTTTTTCTAATTTTTTAATAGTTATTATGGATTTTATAGTTAAAAGTGATATATAATATAAAATATTGACTTTATATGTAGTGTATGTATATTTTCATTGCATAATAATGTGGCACAATATCCCTTATGACAGAATGAGATCTGACACAAACATATCTGTTTAGCGCACAGTTGCTCTCCTTCTCACCACCACATCACTGCCTCCCCCTCTGCCCTCCCGGCCCCCACTCACCCGACAGAAGTCGAGCAAAAAAACGACTGAAACGTTAAATATGACTGATTTGAGAGGAAGTGAAGATGTGTTCAGAGATGTGCGCCATTACTGCCGACACTTATGTCGTATTTCTTATGCAAAAGAGATGTACTGTTCCCCTAACATGTATGCCCTTCTGGTGAGCCTTTCACTTCGCTATCTCAGAGCCTGACACATGAGGTAATGGCATTGCCATCCCATCACAGCTTTGATGAATTAGGTCTCGCGAGGAGAGCCCCTTCCCATCCATAAGGCGCTGATATTTATGCGCTACAGTCGTGTCGTATGAATGATATCTTGAGTGACAGTTTCGCGCGGCTTCTCTTCAGGTGAAACTGACGCTCCACTGGACGCAGAGTCACGACTTTTTGTCCACTTTTTTCAGCTTTTTTGGCCCTTTTATTGAAATGTGTTTTTTAAGATATTTATTCCCTTTTTATTATTATTATTGTTATAACAATTGTGTCGTTCACTGACTATGTGTTACTTCATTAGATGTCTTTTGTGTGGATCTCTCTCTCTCTCTCTCTCCCTCTCTCCTGGCCTTTGAAAGGAAAGGTATGATTTGAAAATCATATCTCGAGAGTCTTTTCTCGGGTGCCTCACAACCCATACCCATACCATACCAATGCACTCACTGTCTTGGGTACCACTCTATTGGCAGAAATGGATGCATTTTTGCTAACATTGCTGTGTCTATACAGACATAGAGTACAGGCCGTAGTACTGAAGGCTCAGTGAGAAATACTGGTGCTCTTCTGGTGTATGTGTGTGTGATATTGGGTGCGGTTCTGTACGACTCCGCACTGGGATGTGAGCGAAAGCCAAGGACTAAACGATTCACGAAAATGCCATCTCTTTTTGCACTCTTTTTCAGTCTCTCATTCACTCACTGATGGCTCAAAAACACAAAAGTTGTTTACTGGAGGCCTAACACTCCGGAGTCAACTATGTGTTTGTCCCCCTACTGTACGGCCCAACACCCGGAGCTCTTACCTTAAGGCCTACAATGAATATGCCATTCATGTGAGAATCTCGTCCCTTATTCTCAGCGAAAGGTGCTCTCTCTTTGACGAGAGGGGGGAGGGGTAGGCCTAAGACATATACACCAGACATGTGCCCTGTGCTCAAAGATATGATATTTGAAAAAATATGAAAACTATTTAAAAATGAATTAAAATTATTTAAAAATGCATTTTAATTTTTGCTTTCATTTGCCGGTGAAGTGTTCGCCAGAATTGATGGAGTTTTTGACGTTTAAAATAATATAATTACACGTTTTTATTGATTTTTTATTTAATGTTTTACTCGTATAGTTATAATAAATTGGTTTCAAATGAAATTTATTCCCAACTTTTTCTTCTTATACAGGGCTCGCGAAACACTGATTAGATATTTGTTGCAAATGTGTTGAATGTGTTGACAAACTTATCATTTTATTACTGTTGGATGAAATTGAATGAATGAATCGTTTTAATTATTGAACGATTCTCTCAGTGCGCGCTTATCCGTCCAATATATAGCTAATGTACAAAATGTAAAGTTTTTTTTCCTTATTTTATAGTTAAGAAATACATTTAAAACAGTCATTATTAACGAGAAAAGAGACCAAAAGTTGCATTTTATTCTCGTGTATAGAACACTCTCTCTCTCTCTCTCTCTCTCTCTCTCTCGAAAACTTGATTTTCCTTCGAATATCTCTTTTAATAACTTTATATGTTATGAATATTTCATGAGATTTTTTTTATTCAGAGATTTTTTGTGTTTCTCTCTGTATGTATGGATTCGTCGCTCTTTTGTAATCAATAGAGAAATATCTATAATTTTTTGCCTAAATTATAATTTTATCCCAAAAATGCCATTTTCTGGGAAAATTATATGAAATTGATTTCAAAATTTGCGGTCATTTTTCTAAATGCGAAATATATTTAATATTTTCCTATTCCACGCATTTGTCGGCATAACATACATGTATATATTATTATTATTGTATATAAAAAGTTTTATGAATTACTTTTAGTATTTATTATATGATTTACATTTTATCAGCACTGGTAGGGCTTTAGGATGTTAGTCAGTGCACATCAGCGGCTTCTCAGATATTATTTATGAGTTTTATATACATTTATACAGTGTATGTATGTATAGTGTTTTGTCACACAAAATGCAATTTCTTATTAGATTGTGTGCCGTATATATGGATGAGAGAGAGAGAGAGAGAGAGAGAGAGAGAGGCAGCAGCACCAGTACCACAACCACCAGTATATGGTTTAATATGTAATATTCATAGCACACGGACTCGTGTTGGCTGTCAGACCCACACCACCAGAAATATCATGGCTTTAGTACCCGATATGAGGCACTCATTCTCACAGTAGAGAGAGAGAGAGAGAGAGAGAGAGAGAGAGAGAGAGACTGGTGTGCGAGAGAGAAGTTATGTTTTTATAACAAATGATGGTTTTTGTTGAGTAAAAATAATGTTAATATAATTTATAACAAATATGAAGAATCGCTTTGAAATAAAAAATAGCGGTTTTGCCGTATAACTTATACCAAACACAATATATTATACAAATAATCATAAATAAAAAGACTTGACTTTTTTACCCGTAATTCTTGTGGTAAACCATTACAACCTCTTTCTGAAAGCCTCGTTGAGAAGTGTCTGTCCGAAAGGTTAGCCTTATTTTTCTGTTACTCTAGTTGTAAATCATTTTCAGTGGAGGTCTCGCGTTAGTTATTCACTTGTTTTTAATTGTTATTTATTTGGTGTTAAGTTTTGGTTTGAAAACATTTCGTACCGAATATACAGTTCCCCTCTTAATATATTAGTCAATGTATTTTATGCGGTGTTTTTATTTATGGCTTGAATATAATATATTTTTTTGTGAGGTTTGAAATCCAATACCTCCCGAATCGTATTGTATTTCCAGAGGAATTTTTGTTCCCATTTTTTTTGTAGTATTATTATTAATGTCTTATATTTTTTTCGGTATACATTATTATGTACACCAGTTTAGCGTTACTTAAAATTAATAACATTATTTGCTTTATATATTTTTTAAACATTAAAACTATTTGCAATCGATAGAGAATTGGATTCGTTTTTTGTTGTTGAATGCTAAATCTAAATGTATTTTAAATAGCTATTAATGGTTTTCTCGCTACACATAAGGCTTGAAAACTTTTATTGACTTTTATTGGTTAGACATTAGATAATAGAGAGTTTTAAAGAGCGAAACTAAATGTCAATTTCAGGTAATAATATGATTAGAAGGCAACCCATTGCCAGACCATTGACTCTCACTCACGAGTAAATGGTGTGGACTCTAATTTTTTACTCATTATATTTGTTGCTCAGCCCTCTCTCTCTCTCTCTCTCTCTCTCTCCCACCGAAAAAATCTTTGTAATAAAATGTAAGACCAAACGACTTCTTAATATCGAGTCATTTATCGCTTTTTAGAGTCGAAAACTTGTATTATTATTATATATAAAGATATTTGTTTTGCACCAAAGATTACGAGAGAGAAAGAAAAGGCACTCAAAGCCCCTCCACAACAGCATTAAGTGGACGTGAAATCATTACTTTCATTATTAGACTGCAATTTGGCATTTAGTTTGAGATTTTTGGTTTAATTTTTTCCACTATATATCTCCGGCAATAAAAATGTTTGCCTCGGAATTGGTATTAAACAGTACACCATTCCCTTTCCACTTAATTACAGTGTTTTTACGTAATATTTAGCTAATTGTCATTACATTTAGTTATTATTATTGTTATTATGTCTTTATTTTGTTTATTTTTTGTGTTTACGATGTTTTATTTCTGAAATGAATATAATTTTTGGTGTTTTTAAAAATTCATATAAATCTGAGAAATCATTAAACAGATATTTATTTTATTCGTTTAAATTATAAATAATTACTATTATATATGATTTTTAATATTTCCTTTAAGTTTGTGTAATTTATTATAAATTAACGTTTTTCATTATTTTTTATTATTAATTTTATTATTTAATTTGGAGTTAAATGTAATTTTTTATTACATTTTAAATGGATTGTAATTAATTGTTAATATTTATTACCATTACTTGTCTTTCTTAAAGTGGCGAAAAAAGTTTTGCTCGCATTATATAACAGGTTATTATGAAAAATAAAAATCAAAAATAATACAAAAAGGATTATTAAACTCGTATTAAAATTATCGCATATAATGTATGTAATTATATTGGCCCCAAAAGGTTTAATTCAATTAAAATGAAAAAACAATTTATTGAGATATTTATACCGAAACACATGGCATCCGAGTGAGCACTTGTATGCTATGTAATGGCAAAGTGAGAGATAATTTAATGACATTCTTGTTACAAATCATTACAATTACCATTTGATGAGTGTTTTGAATGCAATGTTGCGCTTATTATTGGAGTCACTCATCGTGTGTACGAAGTGTTGCCATCATTTTCGATGATGTCTTTCACCTGCACTCGACTCCAAGCGATCGCGACTTTACACTCAATTTAGCAAACATTTTAAAGTGTAATAAATTTGAATCAAAAATCATATTTCTTTTCCGTTTACACTCACTATTTAAGGCGAATGTCAAAAACGACACACATTTATATGTATTATAAATACATTTATTCTCGTCTAATGTATAGCTATTTGAGACATGTTTGACAGACATGAATGGGAGGTATAGATAGGTGTTTGTGGTGTTTGGATGTGATATGTGAAGTGCTGTCCAAATGCCGGGTGAGAGTGAGTGAGTGAGAGAGAGAGTGTGTGTGTGTATGTGCTGTACGTTATTGTGTGTTTGTATTTAAAAAGACTGGTTAATCATTTGCTATGACATGACATATAACAACGTGTTGAACACCACTCAGACCTTAAAACCCGTAGACATTTCACTGGGAAGTTGTCTATAGATGTTGACAGCGATTTAAAAAGAGTAGCGTAAAAGTCAAATGTATTTTGTGTCACCACTTTATACAGTGAATGAGTGGATGTGTGTGTGTTGTTATACACCGTATTATTTATCAGACACATAGCGCCCACCCTCTACTCAAAAGCCCATTCATTTTGATGCCAAAGTGTGTGGCAGTGTTTGTGCCGTCCATTGCATCTCCAATCTTCATCCATATTGTCTCTGGCAGTCAGCTGTCAGGACCTCTTACTTCACGCTTACACTGTATGCGAGAGAGAGAGAGAGAGAGAGAGTTTGGAGAGTAACAGTTACACCGATAACTTATAGCTCTTTTCCCTCTAACTTCTCGCTGTATTTCAAGTATTAATGTGTTTGTAAAACACCTCTTATTATATTATGTGTACCCGAAAAATATAATGGATGAGATTGGCGTAGGGTCTGTCACTACTGGCAGCACAGGTAGTTGGTGTGTGAGTGGTTTGTGTATATGCCCGGTGCACCAGGACTGGCAGTATTTTTTTGGGAGGGAGAGAGAGAGAGAGAGAGAGCTAATAGATTTGAGTGCACATCCCAATGCCATTACTCTTATTTATTATTATTGTAATTTGTAACACACTTTTTGAAAAAGGCCTAAAAACTGGTGTTCACTCATTTTTTTCAATAGAGCTTTTTGTTGCCTAAAAATTATTATTAATTCTAAAGTACTCTATGACTGCCTATTATGTGTGTGAATACATGTATTTATTTCTCAGTCATTCATTTTATGCATAATCACTATTTTGAATGTTAAACCGAGTATAATATACAATATATTCTCGGCTATTCTCCCATTCACTACCAGTAGATATATAACTAAATACACAGTATTTATTAATTTTTATTGTTATTTTGTGTGCATATATTTGTCGTCAGAAATATGTAATCATATAAAGTATACATTAATATATAAATACATATAAAATAAAATATAAATTCATTCGTCATTCCGTTGATTGCATTAAATATGAAATGAATTTTCGGTTTAATGTAATTCAATGATTAGGCCTTCGATTTGTTTTAATAGCGATTATATTATATATAAATATAAATGAAAATTTAATTTAAACAAAAATCCTAAGCAAAAGCGTATTAATATTATTAGCTAGTTGTGTTTTGAATGTTGAGATTCATTGCGAGGAAATTAATATTTTCAATGTCTCGATCACATCAATGTCTTGGATGGCGATTGGCCTTCGGAGTAGTGCTTCCAATGCTTCCCCACAAAAACGTCTTGTGATTATCACAATAGCAATATAAATATAATTATATGTGTAGACGCAGTGACTTTTTTATGTGTTCAATTGTTTTTAGACATTTTTTGAAGTTTTTTACGCTATAGCGTAAGAAAATTGTAATTTGAATAAAAATATATTTGAGATTTAAAAAAGCACTCGATGTGTAAGACTTTGGGTATTAATAATAATAAAACTCGAGAGAGAGAGAGAGAGAGAGAGAGAGAGAGATGTTGTTTTGATTGCACCTTATCAGAGATTGAAAGACACAGGCATTTGTGCCATACATTAGGCAATAAACTTAATGCCCAATGAAGTGCATCGGAAAAAATTTCTTGAGATAAAAATATAAGACTTTTTTGTCGGGCGTTTGGGCCGAGAATTTGATTATAGCGACGAAAATGTGCGAACAAAACGATAAACAAAAAACAAATCGTGTCAACAATATCTTCATTTTAACGATTGGTTTTAAAATGTGATTTTTATTCACTATTAAAATTAAATGAAGAGTTTTTTCTGATCGTTTGATTTGCTAATCGCAGCGCCTTTTTGGTGATCCGATGCGCGAAAGGCATTAATTAAATGGCATTTTTTCGGTAGAAATAGTTTTTGTTACTCTTTTCAAGACTTGTTTTTATTGAGCAAAAAATTTCTCGCTCTTCGAGACTCTCTTATATTATAGACTCTTATCTCTCGACGTTTTATATAATATTTAAAAACAATTTTTCGCTGAATTTAATATTAAAAATGAATTGAAAACTAAAAGTGAAAATATTTTTGCGTGAAAATATGAAAGAGCCTTTTTGTAGTGGTTTTTTTTATTGAGAGCTTAATGTTTATTATTTTATTAGGACTTTGTTTCAGTGACAAACCTAGTGGTGAATGGCAAAAATCTGAACCACTTTTTTTCATTTAATATGCTGTTTGATAAGAGAGACTATAAGTTAAAGCTAAATAAAAAGGTAAAACACTTGAGAGTGGAATCAGTGCTACATATTTACTGGGATTAAAACTATGGGTTTGCCTTTTTTTTGTATGCCTACAAGTGCTCCAATAGCTCACTGTTATCAATGGGATATTTGTTAACTCATAATGCGATATACCGGTATATAATTCATATAATAAGTTAAGTATTATATGTATTGTTAGAGCACCCGATAAGAGCCCGGGTTGTTTTCGGTAGATAACTATTTATTTGATTTGATTATTAATAAGTTTTTACGAAACAAATGCTCTTAAATCCTCTCAACCTTTTGAGTCTCTCTCCCTCGCTAGTGATCTATATATGTATTTGTCGTTTGCAATGATTTACTGGTTATTACACATACGAGATATAATAAACTAGTAATTCATGAAAATTGATATCAATTGGAATTTTATTTATTATATATAGTTTATATTCTGTCGATACTGTTATCATTTAAACCTGAATATATACGGCATATGTATGTATATATTGGGAAAGGGATTGGCGTTTTTGTCGAGTGCTTTGAAGGTATTACGCAAATATTGGCAACAAATATTATATTTGATACAAAGATTTTTGTTTAATATAGAGCTCGAGTACAAGTATTTAATATAATAGAAAAAACTCTCAATCAATAAGTTTCTCTCACTTTTCATTGTTTACTAATACTTCGCTAATACTCTTCAATGAGTTTGTAGTGAAGTCTCTCTCACTCTCTCTTATCAATCAATAGTAATAATACGATTGAACGCAATATTAATAAGATTTCATTAGAAAAGGTGGTTTTTAATATAATTTTATTTGTTTTTCATGCACAGCGAGTAATTCATTTTCTAATTTCATATCCTGTTAGACAATATCAGGTATTAACATATAAAACATTTCGTATTAAAAGCCAATTTCATATATTACGGACTTTGTTAGGAAAGAAAATTGATTTGAATATCTTATAAAATATTGAAAAGCAATAAAAAATGTTTATAAAAATTTTTCTTTGAATACTTTTTCGCAGAGCTTTTCATCAATTTTAATGCGATTTGTAATAAGGCATATACACATAGTCTGTGTATGTACTGTATATAATATAAGCCGTGTGTACGCTTAGAGCACTGGTAGGAATCCCAGGTGCGGTATTTTTGAGTAAAATTGTAAAAAGCTCTACGAAAAAATAAAATCGGGTGTTTGACTCAATACAGTATATTTAGATATATTATATATACAATATATGAATGTAAATAGTCTTATGGAGCATAATATAAGAGCAAAATCAAGTGCAAACATTTCAAATCCCATTCCTCTATGCATTTAAGGCATACTTTTTAGTCGTCGCTCTCTTTCTCTCCCTTTACTCCTTAATTCGTCTTCAAATATATACACAAAATATATATAATATAAAGTGAACACAATTTTTGAATATATATTCTCTCCCTTTAGTCAATAGTAGAGAATATAATATATATATATTCTTATGTATTAGTATTATATTCTTTGCGAGAGATAAAAGTTTTTATTTAATATTTATTTATTTCGGCGTTTAATATATGAATATATGGTTTCAATTGAGGACTCGAAAAGAGCACTTCCATTATCTCTCTCTCTCACTGTCTGCATGTCTGTCCTCTTTAGACATTTGTATTTATTTGGCTATTGTTTTGCCAGAATTTTTGTGTTTTATTTTTATGCATCTAATTGTATACACCTTTTTCCTCTCATGTACTGTAATTTTGTGGCAATTTTTGGCAGACTTTTAATTTCGTGTGCTTTTGCTTATTATGTGAACATATTTTGACGAATTGTTATATATTTTCTTTATTATCTCCAATTGTGGCTTAAATTATGGCTTTTCATGAATATATACCGCACTCTACAGCCGATGACATATAAATTTGTGCTCAGATTAGAGAGTGTTTTATAGTATGATTTGCCATTCATTTCCACTCGCGTATTGTTATTTTTATGACGAGTTTTTTTACACAATTGATATACACTATAGAAATGGTGTATAAAAACATTATATTTATCTCCGAAGTGGAAGAGAAACCAAATTACGTGACGACCTATTCTTCTGGTGCTCTCTCTCTCTCTCTCTCTCTCTCTCTCTCGCCAAACACGCCATGAAAATTAATACCAGAATTGCTGTCTTTTATATTTATATAACTTTTATATGAAATCCAAACAAAAAAGAGATTTTCTCTCAAATGATATTTTATTTTTCTTTGCATTTGTGTTGTATTTCATAAGTGTTTTCTCCTGAAAACCTGAAACCTTCTTATAATTGATTGAATTGTTGAATAGGATTGCAATGAGAGTGTCGTCTCTCTCTCTCTCTC
>CAJPVJ010002748.1:0-12344 GCA_905397405.1 Oppiella nova
CCACTTGTGACCCATTATCTGCTATAATTACCGTACATAGAGTTTTGCATTAAATATTTAACGGACTCAACATAACTTTGGCCACATTTGCAACAAGCACACTCTACTAAATTCTACAAGAATTCTACAAATTCTGGATATTTTGGAAGTGAATTCTCATTGATTTTTCATTTTCTTTGGTAAGTATTGATTGCTTGAATCAGACATTAACTCAATTGTGTAATTCATTTGGAGAAATGTTTAATAAAATTTGTAATTATCACCACAAATCAAATAAAGCTATAATGACTTTATGTTGGCAATTAAATCAATAAAGATTATACAATAATTAGAGTGAATTGTGTGACAAAACTAATCTATAATTGAGTGACAAGTAAATAATTAAAGTCTTATTTCGCACAACAACTCTGTTTGAGATTAAAACAAATAAATAAATAAAATGTCATATATTTTTCATGTAATATACCGTACAATACAAAGTCATTATAAGATTAAACCTAATCCTAAACAATATTCTCAAGTTTTATGCAATTCTTCAGACAATGAGATGTTATGTAAAATAGATATTAAATGAGATAAATGTGAGTCACTTATGAATAATTAACAAACAATGCTTTAAGTGATTATTAATTTAATTTATATTTAGTTGTGTCTGTCATTCACATAATATTTTCACTGCTAATTAACGTGAAGCTCCCAGAATATTCACTAATTTATAGACCAGTTGATATGATAGGCATTTCTATAGCGGTGTAATCACTGTATGACTGCACACTGCGATCAATACAAGAGTCATACAGCGATGAGTCAACAGCAGATCGTATGTTGCAGCCATCTATTGGGTTCACTGCAACCCAACACTCACTCAAATATACAGTAATGTATGAGAAGAGGGAGAAGGACTACACTTCAACCATATTTTAAATGCAATGTCACAATAGGGAGCAATTGAGTGGTATGTCACAGGAGTAATGAATGGCTCTTTAAATGTATTTCATTCATTGTTTACAGTTTGCCTTACACATACTCGCAGTGTATGAGTGTCTGAGACTCAGTGTATGACTGTTTGAGTGCACTCTTGAAACACACAATTCATTAATAAATCATTTGTTTAATTATATTATATTAAACACACATAAAGTCACAACATTTGACTAATTAATTCAACAAAATATGTTTGATTCACTACAACAACATTGATGATGCTTGTATTTCACTGAATCACATGGCTAATAATAGTTATTACAAAAAAATCTGTTTAATTTATTGCACTTGATGATTGATTGATTTTATTTAATATTATAATTAAATTATATGTATCGTTATTTAATATTTATTATTTGCTACACTTATAGTTAATTAATATTTATTTTATTTATTCGCGAAAAAGTTATCAAAAGACTAAAAATAATTTATAAAAAAATATTGAAATCAACTCTCAGTTTATAATTGAATCAATTTATGCGACAAAAAAGTGTTTCAATAAATTGTTTCACAAAAAAGTTTATTTCCTTTTAAAGTCTTTTGATGTCATTATTTGTATTAAAAGTGTTTTATATCTAAACGTTTGGTTTCCTATCAGTTATTACTTTAGATTTTTTATTTATAAATGCATTTAAATATGTATTTTGTTTTCAATCAAAACTTTGGCACAAATTTATAGACAAATTGTCTATTAATCGATACAATTGTTTGTGATTTAATTGTTGGGAATAATCGGTGAAAATGAGTGCACTTTTCCCAGAGTTGTATACAAAGGTATGTCTTATTATGGCTTTAATCATAATAAATACAATTAATTGATTGTATGGTAAAGGGTTCCAAGATATGGATCAAACACTCGACAGATGTCTGGCAATGTGTTGTCATTAAAGTTAATTTCAATCAAAAAGAAAAAAGTCTTGTTGTGGAGGATGAAGAGGAACAGGTGAGCCATCACTCCTTTGACCACACATTTGCTTATCTTATCATTGAATTGAACCAATGCTTAGGAAATAACATTACCGGTGAACGACTTGTCATGTCTGCCACCCCTGCGGAACCCAGACATCCTGATCGGTGCCAACGATTTGACGAGTTTGTCATATCTTCACGAACCCGCAGGTCTGCCCCCAAAACTCCACTTCCCTTACTTATAGCCATAAACTAATTGTGTGGTGATGTGCCCCCAATCGGACAGTGCTGTACAACTTAAGGGTCCGATTTCTGGAGCAGTCGGCGATCTACACGTGGTGTGGCATCGTTTTGGTGGCCATCAATCCATTCTGTGATCTCGAGATCTATGGCGAAGAGACCATTCAGACGTATCATAAATCTCAAGGCGCGGCACAACTCGACCCTCACATCTATGCGGTTGCCGAAGACGCCTTCACTAAGCTGGAAAGGGATGACAGAAACCAATCCATTATTGTCAGCGGCGAGAGTGGAGCCGGTATTCATTGGATCACAGCTTTTGGATAACAATTATGTTTATTGAATACTTATTTAATTTTAAGGCAAAACTGTTTCGGCTAAGTTTGCGATGAGATATTTTGCATCCATTGCTGGAACCGATTCATCCAATATTGAGAACAGAGTATTGGCCAGTAATCCAATTATGGAGGCCATCGGAAATGCAAAAACCAACAGAAATGATAACTCATCGCGTTTTGGTATTTTTGAACTATTTATTTAGATTTGTTGGAGATTAACGAAAATTTATTTAAAGGGAAATACATTCAGATATTATTTGACGGTCAGAGTCGGGCCATAACGGGTGGAAATATGAGGACTTATTTGTTGGAAAAGTCTCGGGTTTCGCGTCAGAGTGAAGGCGAACGCAATTTCCATATATTTTATCAAATGTGTACTTTTGCACAACAGAATCGTCTCAAGCATCTCAAGTATTTGTCATATTTGTCATTCTGTTATATTTGGCCACATAATTGAATTTAATTTCAAATGATTGTTAGGTTGGACTCCAATACGGAATTTGCATACTTGGCCTCAATAGAGCCGACCCCTTATGACGATATGAACAGATTTGTTGAGGCGATGCAATGTTTGGGGTTCACAGAGAAGCAACAGAATCTGGTCTATAATGTGATCGCATCCGTACTACACGCCGGCAATATTGAGTTCACTCGCATTGATGACGAGAAGTGCTGTCTTTCCGATAATTCTGAAGACCATTTGCAGACTTTTTGCGAACTTTTAGGTTTGATTCATACGAATCTATTTGCATAAATAAACTCATGGTTTGCTCTGATATCAGGTTTGGATCCGTTGGCCACAAAACAATGGCTCACACATCGAGTCCTGAAGACGGGAATGAGAGAAATCATAACAACAACTTTGACGGCAGAGTTGGCCCAATACGGAAGGGATGCTCTGTTGAAGTTTGTCTACGAGACTATGTTTTCATGGATTGTCGGTCTCATCAACAAAGCTCTCGGTTTGCAATGATTTTATCACTCGTTATTTGATTAATTTTTGTTTGACTACTAAATAAACTCTATTCAATTTAATGACAATTAGGCCCAACTAACTTATCAATTAATTACCCATTCATTGGTGTCCTTGACATCTACGGGTTTGAACATTTTGAAACAAATAGTTTTGAACAGTTTTGTATCAACTATGCAAATGAAGTTCTCCAGCAACAGTTTAATCAACACGTCTTTAAAGTAATAATTGAATAAAATTCTTTAAATTGTTATTATTATTTTAAATGTTAATTGAATGACATTTGAATGTTTAGTTGGAACAAGAAGAGTATGTCCGCGAAGGCATTGATTGGCAATTCATTACTTTCACAGATAATCAGCCGGTGATTGACATAATAGAAGCCAAACCTATCGGCATATTATGTCTTTTGGACGAAGAGTGCAAAATGCCTAAAGGTTTTCATTTCGCGATCAAAATTATATTTATGAATTGAGTTATAATAAGAGTTTATGTGAATGCAAATCAGGCACAGACGAGACGTGGGGCGCAAAACTATACTCGCAGATTAAAATTGGGGATGTCTTCCAGAAACCAAAGTTTGGTTCCAGAAATTCATTTATTATCCAACACTTCGCTGATACTGTTGTTTACAACGTCGAGGGTTTGTCTAACTTTAAGAGAGATTTTTTGTTGGAATTCTTTAATAACTTTAAATTTATTGAATGAATAGGTTTTCTGGAGAAGAATAGAGACACCATTTGGGACGAACAAATTGATTTACTTAAGAGATCAACAGTTGTGGACACACTGTTCAGTGACGGGTCATCGGGAGAACCGACTCAAAAAACTGGTGGAAAAATCAAAATAACTCCTGTAAGTGATTGCAATGTTATTCTCGTTAAAGAAGTTATTAAATAAGTATATAATCACTTGAATGGACGACAGCAACAACAGTCACAGAAACAGCAAAGACAAGCGAAGGCAACGGTTGGCTCACAATTCAGAGACTCTTTGGCCGCACTGATGAAGATATTGAACGCTACGGAACCACATTATGTCCGCTGTATTAAACCCAACGATAATAAGGCCGCCTTTGAGTTCAATAACATCCGAGCCGTACAGCAGTTGAGAGCTTGTGGTGTATTGGAAACCATAAGAATTAGTTCCAATGGATTTCCCTCGCGTTGGAGTTATTCTGACTTTGCAAACAGATATCGTGTCCTTCGGATTGGTTCGCACCGAAAGTTATCAAAGAGTGGCTCTCAGAGCCAACAATCAGGTAATGAATAGTTCCCTGAACATATTCATCTAAAGTAAATGTAATTTAAAACTAAGTATCTTTTGTGGTCACATTAGGTCCAGTTCCCAAAGCGGCCCCTCGGAAACTGTTGAGAGCCGGTTCCAGTACTTCCAATGAAATCCGAACACTTTGTGAAGATATCGTCAAAATTGTTTATGGTTTGCATTATTGACAGTCCTTTAAATGATTTGGTTATTAATTATAATATTATTGTTAATGTGTTTACAGAGGAGAAAGTGTTTTCTGCATTGAGTGGTGAGTCTCCACAGCAAACACAGGCGCAGCAGTTGTTCCAATTCGGCAAAACCAAGATCTTCTTCAGGTCGGGTCAGGTCGCTCTTCTCGAGCGCATCCGAAGTCAGAAACTCAAAGAATGTGCTATTCTTTTGCAACGTATGATCCGCGGATGGCTTGTGCGGCGCCGGTATATTAAGATTAGGTTCACAATAATGCGATTGCAATGCTATGCCCGAGCATTCCTCGCCAGAAGACTGTACTTACACTTAAGACGTACCAGAGCTGCCACTCGTATACAAACCAAATGGAGGGCTTGGAGTGCGAGACAGAAGTTCTTGACATTAAAGAGAACTGCTGTTGGGTTACAACAGTACGCACGCGGAGTCATCGCCAGAAGGAAGTTCCTGAAGATTAAGGAACATTTGGCGTCCATTACTATACAGAGATATTGGAGGGGATATGTGGCTCGTAAGGCATACCTGAAGAGAATCCGTCGCGTGATTATCGTCCAGTCTTTGATCCGTCGATTCCTTGCTCGACGACAGCTCAAGAAACTGCGAATTGAAGCCCGAAGTGTAGAACACGTGACTAATCTGAACAAAGGTTTGGAGCGAAAGATCATTGAATTGCAGCAAAAAGTGGATGATATGAATAATCAACGAAAAGCTTTGATTCAAAATGAAAACGAGATCTCAGAATATAAGAGTCAGTTCTCACGGCTTGAGATCGAGATAAAGAATTTGAAGAACGATTTGAAACAAAAAGATATTCAGTTCCAGACGTTAGCGGATGAGATGAATGACTCGAAGAATGTGAACGAAAAACTCGCGAAAGACGTGGAGAGACACAAATCAAAGATAAATGAGTTGCTCTCGAATAACGCTCGGATTCGTCAGGAAAACGATCCCAAACTGATCGAAGCCGCGGTCAAAGAGAAGGAGAAACTATTGATCACTAAATACGAGAAAGAGAAGAAGGCTTTGATCGATGAACGAGAGAACGAAAGGGCTTCGAGACAACAGTTGCTTCGCAAGTATATGGCTCTCGAAGAGAAATACCAGAGCGGAGGCAGAGGTGAAGACGACGACGATAGGAGTCCAGACATATCGACGGTGTCTCTGATGATGAGGTGCAGTGAGTTAGAGCAGGAGTGCGCGAAATGCAAACAAGAGAACCAAGAGATGCGGGAATTGATTGCCGCGTCGGCCGACTTCGAGGACAACGACAGGGGAGCCTCCCTTTTGGCCCAACAATGCGCTCAAATGCAGATCGAATTGGATCGGTATCGCGAAGAGAGGACTAACCTTAAGACTATTGTTCTCTCACAAGAATCCAATATTAAAGACGTCAGGTTTGGCTTTGATTTGCAAATATATTAAATTTATTTATTTATCAAATTATTAAAGAGATAGACTTGTGTTGTCTTATATAACATTTGACATGATTTTTACTTTTTAACATAAGTCTGAAATTTGTTTAAGTAATATTTTGTTTGAATGATTTTTAGCGGTGAAAGTGAATTAATTTCTGCGTTTAAAGCAATCATTAAACAACTCGAGAGTGAACTCGAAGAAACCAAACAAACGAATCAACAAATGAAGTAAAAAACAAAATTTGTATTAAATGTGGTTTATATTGTCTAATTTGATCTATTGTTTAGAACTGAAATGAGTTCACTAATGAATGACAACAATAGACAACAACAACTAATTGGTATTAATAGCGAACCGATTGCCGTGAATGGTAGCGGAGATATGATCACTCGATTCAAACAAGAGAATACAGTACTGAAGGAAAAGTGCGAGAAATTAGTTCTGGAGAACAAACAAATGAGAATGGATTTGATGAGACGAAAGATACTCGAAAACGGTATTCATTCACATCTAATGTCTGTCTTAGTTGTGAGTGATTTTCCAATTGACTTATCATTTCAGATGACGACGAGTTGGAGAGTCCCAACCAAAACGACTACCAGAATATGAATTATATGGGAATGTTTGAGTATAAGCAACAAAACGAGTCACTTATTCTCACAATTCTGATTAATGGTAACTGATTTTCATGTGATTTACACAATTGTATTCAACAAAACCATTGATTGCTTCCTTAATCAGATTTGGAGCCGAGTGTTGCCCTCAAATTCCAGCCCCACATTCCCGCATACATTCTCTTTATGTGCATTCGTTTCACTGATTACAATAACGATGACGTTATGGTAATCATTTCATTTCATTATTTTTGTCTCAATTCTGTATTATTTGTCTAAATCTCATATAAATTTCTTTCACTTAAAGGTCCGAAGTTTTATGAATAACACCATTCTGTCGATTAAGCGCACAATTAAGCGAAACACAAACGTCGAGACATTTATTCTGTGGCTTTCAAACACTTGCAAATTAATCACTTGTTTGAAACAGTTTTCCGGTATTTGACTACTCGTCTAACCGATTGAATTAAATTAATGCTAAATCTATTTGTGAATATGTAGGCGAAGAACAGTTCGGCGAGTTTTATGAGTCCCTTAAAAACTTTGATTTAAGTGAATACAGACAGATGTTCAGCGATATCGCCATTTGGATTCATCAGGGTTTGCATTCAACTATTGATCACTTATGTCATAGTATTCATTAAATGTATGATTATTTTAGGGGTTATTAAACAATGCGAGGAAAGGATCCAAAGTCTTATTGTTCCGGCGATTCTTGAATACGAAGGCCTCGCCTCTTCGGGAATGTATTCCCAGACATCGATTCAGAGGTCCGGCAGTGTTAGTGACGATACAAACCTCTCTCCCTCTCCAACAGAGAAACCAATTGAAGCGCTTATCAAAGAAGTGAGTTTTTGACGAAATATCACTACTTCTGACACTATGTCTACCAAATGACACTAATTCTTGGTTTGATAACAGCTCTCGTATTTGAATCGAATTCTATTACTTCATGTGATTGAAGGCGATATAATCCATCAGATCTTCAAACAGGTTCTAATCATTTGTGACAATAATGTAAATTTTGATACTAATTATGTCTCAAACCATTGATCGATAGCTGTTTTACTTCATGTGTTCGAGTTCTTTGAATAACCTATTGTTGCGCAAAGACTTATGCCATTGGAATAAAGCGATGCAAATTCGGTTCAATTTATCGTCATTAGAGCAGTGGTGTCGCGAACAACAGATCCCAAAGTGGAACGAATGCGTCGAGAAGTTAGAGCCCATCATTCAGGCCACGAAACTCCTGCAGACCCGCAAGACTGAGGAACACATCCCTACCATCGTTGAGATGTGTAATAAACTCAGGTATTCATGGATTGTCTTTAGTTTGTTGTCATATAAGAGTTGATTAAATGTATCGTTCTTTGACCGCACAGTTCGTCACAAATCATCAAAATCCTGAACCTTTACACCGCCGGCGATGAGGAGAGGATTTCCAGTAATTTCATCAAAAAAGTTCAAAAACATTTGGCAGAGCAGAGAAAGACCGAGGGTTTGACTCATTAATTCATTGAACCATTAATTGATTTGATATTTAATACTGTATTTAATGATTTCTAATTATAGGCACAAATACCACACTATTAATGGATACGAAATACGCGTTTGCCTTCACAATACCATACATTCCAACGGATGTCAAACTCCAGAGTATAGCACTTCCATCTGTTTTAGTCAAAAAGGGTTTGGCGACTGTCCTCAAGAAGATATAGAATTCCGTTACACTTCACAACACATTCAAAGTTTAATTAGATTTGCCGTATATTACATTCGTTGAGCTTTTTTTTGCAATTATTTTATTTATTTATTTATAAATTAATTAATTCACTGAACTTTCAATTTACTCTTTTATTAACGAATTATTGTTCACTTCTAATTTAATACTAATTTATTAATTAATTTAACTATATTTATACTGTATATCGGAATCAATCGGAATTATTGTTTCAAGTGATTAACGAATACTTTTTAGTCTATCTTTTCTATGAATGTTATCAAAGGAATCGAAGTTTTATTGAGATTACTGTTACATTTCGGCACAATTTCTCCATATATTCCACAATTGAGTTCAAATTCTTCAATTGATTTGCATTTCGACACACATTCCCTATTTGTGGACAAATTATGCCGAAATTATTTAATTTAAATATATAATGAATCAAATCTAAATGTATTAAATTAAATGACAAATTGTTAAATGACTTAAAAATATTTAATAGAATTCATTGTAATATTGAAAGACATATAGGAATTTGGTTTGGACTTCCATCTGTTTTAGTCAAAAAGGGTTTGGCGACTGTCCTCAAGAAGATATAGAATTCCGTTACACTTCACAACACATTCAAAGTTTAATTAGATTTGCCGTATATTACATTCGTTGAGCTTTTTTGCAATTATTTTATTTATTTATTTATAAATTAATTAATTCACTGAACTTTCAATTTACTCTTTTATTAACGAATTATTTTTCACTTCTAATTTAATACTAATTTATTAATTAATTCAAATATATTTATACTGTATATCGGAATCAATCGGAATTATTGTTTCAAGTGATTAACGAATACTTTTTAGTCTATCTTTTCTATGAATGTTATCAAAGGAATCGAAGTTTTATTGAGATTACTGTTACTTTCGGCACAATTTCTCCATATATTCCACAATTTAGTTCAAATTCTTCAATTGATTTGCATTTCGACACACATTCCCTATTTGTGGACAAATTATGCCGAAATATATTTAATTTAAATATATAATGAATCAAATCTAAATGTATTAAATTAAATGACAAATTGTTAAATGACTTAAAAATATTTAATAGAATTCATTGTAATATTGAAAGACATATAGGAATTTGGTTTGGATTTGAATGTAAGCCTAATGTATAGCATTGTAATGAATTCTCTTATTCTTTGTGCCTAAATATTGTAGATTTACATGAAATTTAAATATTATGATAATTACAAAAAGTACTACAATTTATTAACTAATAAATCATTATTGAATTCATTATGAAATTGTAAACTAATTGACGCATTCATTGATAGGAAGTTTTGCATAAAAAAGTTTCACTTTTGACTTCAAAGGCATTTGTTAACTGAGACTAAATTGATAGACAATTATCACGGAATCGGACATCAGTTTCATTGATTAGAGTGAGTGGAGGGCCGCGACTGTGGCTTCAGAATAAGTCTTCCGCAGTCATCGCACGACATATTGAAGTCTTGGAGGACTTGTCTGCATCGGGAGACCACTATCTGAGGCGTTACCACTTTGCGATGCACTCCGAGGATGAATAGAACCGTTAGTATAAGACAACTGAATGTGAAGAACATGTGATTGAAGAGCGAGTGAACGAAAGAGACTTGAGATGTGATCGGATCCAACACCCACTGCATGCCACCGATGAGTGTGGCCGCAGACATGACCAGCAGAAGGATACGCCACTTGCGGGTCTGCGGCTCCAGACATCCGATCACTTCCGTGAGACGCCTCTCGAAGGCCTTCAGATCTGTTCGTCAATGCAATCCAATATCAGATCATTTCAATGACAACACTTGACGTCAATCAGCAATAAATGGCATTATTTCGACACTTATTGCACACCAGACTCCCTGTCCATACCTTCCTGAGCGACATCGCAAGACATCATAGCTGTGTGACTGTGAAGACCAAACCAATCAGTGGTCGACTCAGCGATCGCTGTCTTCACACAAACTCTCAATTACTGCACAAAAAGTCACAAAACGATAACAAAAGTGAGACAATGGCTGACGAAGTGATTGCTTCACAAACAGCTCATCCAACAGAAGACACCATTTTCGGCAAAATCGTCCGCAAAGAGATCCCAACGAACTTCATATATGAAGACCAAAAGGTATCCACCGATTGATCACTCATTCAATTCATTGAATCAATAATTATCGACAAAAACACGTGTTTTTCAAACCATCGCTTGTTTTCATTGACTTTTCATTCAATTTAAGGATTTATTTATCAATTAATTGTCATTTAATTTAATATATATTTTAATTTTTATGAATTTATAACTAAAATGAGTGCTAATTATCACTGAATTGTCTTCACATGTCTTCGACGGCCAGTGCGTTGCCTTCAATGACATCTCTCCGACGGGTAATGAAAACAGACTTTGATTTTGTAGTTAATTATAATTGGATTCAATTGACTGACAGCTCCCACACACTTCCTCGTGATTCCCCGCAAACCTATCACTGGATTATCTACTGCTCAAGAGGAAGATGAACAGGTATTCTAACACTTTACCGGTGTTTGTAATTATGTTGATGAACTTGATAATGAGCAAGGTTGTGTGTTTGACCAGCTGTTGGGACACCTGATGTTTGTTGCGGCCAAAGTGGCCAAAGAGCAGGGATTACAAGACGGATATCGAGTGGTGATCAACAATGGAAAGAATGGCTGTCAGTCTGTATACCACTTACACCTTCATGTGATCGGTGGCCGACAACTGGGTTGGCCTCCGGGTTAGTCCTCACTCGGCCTCCTCTTGACATAAGGACACGAAATGCTTAACAACACAGAAATCTTTGAATATTCGTTGTCTTTATTAACATTTAAAGGAATTATAATTGTATTGAATATCAAATGAATAAATATTTTGAAAATTTATTTTAAAATTCTTTTTAAATATCAATTGGTTTGACAACTATTACAGCGATTGGAGATCCAATTGTCTTGGTTGGCCTCCATGGCTTTGCTGTTGATTGTGGTCTCCAAGTGTTGGCCGATATAATCAAATTTCTCGGACTAGAGGGGAGACATGAAATTGTCAATGAAGTCAATTGCAATGACAGGTTGTTTGCAATGTTTTACTCTTTGTTCGTATTGTTTGTAAATCAATTCAGTCATCTCATTGAAGATCTCGTGTATATTGACATTGGATTTACAGCTGCACTCATAGAAGGGCACCGAATACTGTTCGGCTAACTTGCGGCCCGACTCCTGGTCCACGACTCGCAGCTGTTGGGCATCACTCTTATTGGCCACCAATACCTTAATCACATCCACCGATGCGTTCTGTCATGTGATTGCAATTTAATAATAATAATAATCATTTATTGGATATTTGTTTGCATGTTTCATTTTATAAGAATCCGGAATTAAAGCTTCAATTCTTTATTCTATTTTTACTTAAGGAATATTTGTTGCACTTTTATAATCTAAACTAAAGTCAATTTAAACAAGATTACAAAACTTAAAACTTAAGCTTTAGCTCAAGTTAAGTGTTGTGAACTTCAAATTGATATTTTTAATATAAATATGTTTTTATATTACGGTAATACTTTAAGTATACTGTACTACTGTAGTCAGTGTAGTGTATAAGTAATATTCTCGAAACAGATGGATAAA
>CAJPVJ010002749.1:0-12340 GCA_905397405.1 Oppiella nova
ATTGACATTTGATTTAATGTTTGAAATTATTTTCAAAACCATTTCTTTTGCATTGATTTACAGTTTTGTTAAGAGTTTCATGTATTGGTAGTTATGGTTAGCGCTGGTAGTTGTATGAGTAGTGGTGGGACTGTATGCTATGTGGGACACCGTGGGGCACATGGATGTGGGCACTGGTAGTCGTAGTGGTGACCCAAATGCTCAGTTCATTCATTCATTTTGAAGCCACCATTGAGTCTATGCTATGATATATTGGGCACAAAATGGCGGCCGAAGTGACCCATAGTTTGCATAACTATTGGATCCAAGCGTTTGATAGACCGCTGCGGAAGCGGTGGTCACGTCTTTGATTGTCTTTAAGTGTATTTCTCTTTGTTTTGACAGAAACTCATGAAACATATGACAAGTGATGCAATCCATGCAAATGTAGACCATTTCATGTCTTCATGTCTTTCATATCACGAGTGGTTCTTGTCTTGCAGTCCACTCTAGTGTTGACTGGCCTGTGGTTAGGCGTCTTAGGCTCGCCCGAAGCGGGTGTTCCGTCACTGGGAGGGCCGTCCGACCAGAAGCGGCCACAGTTTGTATCGCCCGCTCTGTCTCTCTCTAAAGCCGTGTCTCTCCCCTCAGTGGCCGTCAGTCCTATCCATGCCATGAGTCGTGTAGGCGATGGCCTCCCCTTAGGACAGGTGTCAAACATGTCTGAGTCTGAGTGGACTTACGGGTGCGCACCCGTAGAGCACCAGTCGATGTGTTCGTGTTATGCTTTGGATAACGGATTGCTTATAGACTGCAAAATAACAGCCATTTATCAGATGAAAGATGTCTTAAAGCTATTGATATCTCAACCGATTAAGTCTTTTAGCGTTATTTCCATTAATCAAACATTGAATTCATTGCCCGAAAGCCTGTTTCAGAACTACTCATCCATAGAGCAGATGTATATCTCATTGCCATCTCTGGCCAATGTGTCGGTCGAGTCGTTGCGAGGATTAGAGACCAGTCTTAAGACATTGAGTTTAGTGAATAGCAAATTGAAAGCCATCCCAAAGACCGCGCTCTCTATACTTAAGAGTCTGTCGACTCTAGACTTGGAGTCGAATGTCATACAAGAAGTAGAAGCCTATGCTTTCCATGGCATACCTCTGGTCAGTCTGAACCTACAGTCTAATCAAATCCATAGTCTTATAGAGTACTCGTTTGGAGGACTTGAGAACACGTTAGTAGAGCTCATACTCATAGACAACAAACTCGAGCGCTTCCCTCTTCACGCCCTCCGACGCCTCAAACGTCTCGAGACACTAAAGCTTCAGTCGAATCAGATATCAGACATTCCCGACGACGCCATTACCCGATTGTCTTCCCTTAAGAGCTTAGACCTGCACTCCAACCAAATGCATCACTTGGACTCCCATTCCTTCATAACAACCCCCAAATTAGTGACGCTATCCGTTGCCAACAACAGACTAACACTTCTAAGCGATTCGCAAGCTTTCCAACACCTCTTGGATTTAGAAACTCTTGATTTGAGTCACAATGACTTACAAGTGGTCGCCTTCAGTCACATCCCGGCCCTCAGATCTCTAGACTTGAGTAACAATGGCTTACATACCGTACACTTGCATAGTCTGCATAACATTAAAGAGCTGTTTCTGTCCAATAATAACATCCAAAGACTGACGAACGAGACGTTTGTCAACACTAGCCGTCTTTCGGTTATCTTTTTGCAACACAACGCCATCCAATCGATAGATTACAACACTTTCCACTCCTTACACCACTTATCAACACTTGATCTCTCATACAATCAATTAAAAGCAATAGACGCACAACTCCTCAAACATAACACTCTCCTCCAGTCTCTCTATTTGGATAACAATCCCTTCCACTGCGACTGCAGACTACTTTCCCTCTATGACTGGCTTTCACTTCATTCCCGATTACTTGAGTTGAATGATAAGGAAGACATGGTTTGCTCGCAACCCCCGGCGCTCAAAGATAGCTCGCTGTTGAGTCTGCACGCCATAGACTTGTGTCCCGTTCCCATCATATCTCTCATGGAAATCAGTAAACTCGCCTCAACTCAGGTTAGCACCCGTTGGGAAGTACAGAACGACACACTCGTCGGTGGCTTCACTCTCGAGTACTACTTGCCGTCGAACCGCACGCCTCCCATCTCTCAGAAATTCTTGGGCCCCTCAGAGCGACAGTTAGACATTACAGACCTCAAGCCCGAGAACCTGTATATGGTTTGTGTTCAGGCGAACGGAAAGTATGTCAGAAGCGATGTCTCACACACTGACACCAACTCCGCTCAATACCTAAGCTCGACGTCCAGTAAGAAATGCTCACAAGTAAGTGATCAGTCTGTTAGACACACATCATATTACTGTTGCCCACTTTGACTGTACTATTGTTTGTGTTAATACACATTCGCATCTCAATACCATACCATTCCTGCTATTGAATACCAACTGCGAGTCGTTGGTGTAATCGATTGCTTGTAATTCACAGCTCTCTCTATATCTCCCGATCAATAGGTGCGGACACTATCTAATAGTGAAAGAAGTGTTATATCATTGCAAACTGTGGGCTTAGTAGTCAGTATTGTAGTGTTTGTTGTATTGCTTATAACTCTTTGGACAATACTATTCACTGCCCATAAATCTCGAGCAAAGAGGAGACGCCCTCTTAAAGTCCAGGAGCCCGAAGAGTATATAACTTACCGCCACTTTTCGCTGCCGTCATCGGAAAACGTTTATTCCTAACAACAATACCATAGATTAGACGTTAAGCGCAATGGCTTAAGTGCTGTCAATAATAACCTAAGGATAATGATTTCTAATTGATTTGAAACCTTACAGTGTTTTGATTATAACTTTTATGTAACAGTGAAATACTATACAATCTTATGCGCAAAGACTCGCTCAACACTCTCTTAACTTATACTTTAAGTTTCTATAACTTCTCCATTCAATGCAATATTTCTTTTGTAAAATCTATCTCAAGATTGACTTTTGTTTTGTCTAAAGTATTATATGTTTGGCAAACATTAAGTATACAAATGTTAGTAAAAAGTGTGAAAAACATGAAAAAAGACAAAAGTGAAGAAAAACTCTTGAATCGACGGAAAGGGGCGGCAAATGCTGTTCTTATGGCCAACTGCTCAATGTGTTAGAGAAAAGTAATCAATAAACGGCACAAAAGCTTTTTGTATGGATTTTTGTGCGACTATTTGTGAAATAGAAGTGGAAGTGATGTGAAAATTCATATCATATACTATTTTTACTTGAATTCCAGTCAAAACGAATCGATTATTGAGAAACACAGATATACCCCATACTGTACTCCATTTGAAACACTATTATATGATATTTGATACCAAAGTTTTTTTATGCAACCAAAATACAGTATAACTACACAGATGTACAATGAAAATGATTGCTTTTCTACTTATTTTAATGAATTAAATGATCAAAGTTTGAGATTATGTGAACAAATTTTATACAAGAATATATTACTAAAAGTGTTTATATATTATGAAAGTATAGTTTTATTCAAACATGTCTTCAATTTTCTATTGTATTACAAAGTATTATGTCATAGAATACTATACGTGTGAATGGCCTGCAATTGTTGTGATTATAATTGATGAGAGAAAGGGCTAACACTTCTCTATTTCAGTTGATTTAACTCGAATGCAATTCCCTTTTTAGTCAAAACAGTTAATTGTCAAAAGGATAGTCAGATAGTAGTCAGTGAGACAAACACTAAAAGTTACGCCAAATTACAATGAGTTTGCATTTAACTCGTGTCTACTATATGTTAATTATGTTAAACAAAACTCATCTAAAGTTCTAATTTTTATTCAGAGATTAGTTATCTTTAAATATATTGTAGTGACAAGACTTGCACTAAAGGACCCAAATTTACTCAATAATAGCATGTAATTAAATAATTTGATTTTGTTTTGTAAATATGTAAACCAATGTATATACAAAAATGCAAATATTGTTACCAAAATGTAAATTATTCCGGGTTGCAAACTAGATATAGATTGATATCAATCTCAATATTATTTGTGATATTTTTACTTTACTCTATTAATGTGATTTCAATTTGTCATTAATTTACCTCATTTTGTATTAAATTATTAATTATTTATACGTTTGAATAAAAAATGATATGATTGTTAAATGAGATATACTTCTAATGATTATTTTAATGGTAGACTTAATTACAAAATTATTCAATCTCTGTTCATATAATTTGAATATCACTTAATGGTTTTGAGTGCAAAATGAATGCACTATCAAATGTAAAGTTAACTCATTATTTGTGACCTTATATTGAATTACAGAGTATTTAAACCACAACTGTTTGTCGTTTGAACATCAATTGAAATGCATTTTATGATTGTACTGAAAATATATATTTATTGGGGTCTTTGACAATATTTATTGTCGCAAACAATGGTCAGTAAAGACAGTAATCCCTCTTTTCATATAATCCCTCTTTGGGGTACTTTTTTGTGAAATAAAAATTGTGAGATTTGTTAGTATTTTATAGTATTTTACAATTTTATTTGTGTGTATGGCTGCGAATATGACACTAGCTTTCAGTGATTTATTCACATAATTTGCTCAAAAAACGCTGCACTGGCTATAAGTGCACCAAAAGTAAAGATATTTTACGGCTCTTCCTCGCTATCCATCCATTGCTCGCTCTTTACTATAGTATAGCATAAAAACATTGATAACTAATAGAGGAATGAGAATCCAATTGAATTGAATTTCTTTTCATATATATCACTGCATTTGTGGTACATCTCTGAACACCACAGACCCGCGCAATGCTTTTCCTATCAATATATTACTGGTTATACAGTATATACTTAGTATACTTTGCAATGCTATATATGTATAGATTGTCTTAATTTTGGTCTATATTTGAAGCAAACTATCAGAGAATGTATTAGTCGTTAAATAAGAAGAAATTGTCGATTCATTGAATTAGAGTTTGCTTTTAAATGAGACGATGTGTTACATCTATTTAACCGATAGTCTCATGAAATACGTGACCAGACTTTCCATTCAATTCAGGATTTGTCCAAACATTACAATAGAGTCGCGACATGTCTTTCCTTCCCATCAGAAAATGATTGCAAAATCAATAGATCTATGAATTGAGACACAATTATAACTTCTAAATATATGACATTTCTTGCTTACGTGTCATATAACACAACAAAATGATACATAACTTAAGTTTCTCTGATTTACTAATAATTTATGGAATTTAAATGATTTGTATTATACCAGAGATTTATGTCCTCTTTCATTGTCTCCGGTTTATTGCATTAAAAAAGTCCCAAATTTCGTGTTATTAATGATATAAGCGTTCACTAAAAGCAGCAAAAGAGTTGAAACACTTTCTGTCACTGATATATAGGGGTTATTGTTGCACGGATTGCAAACTCTTGGGCTTCAGTTGTAGTGATAAGAGTGACGAATGGAATCATTGGTAATCTCATACTAAACACCAGAGATAGTTGCCATTGAGTCCATGTCTCAACTCTCACTGACACTACCATTCCTGTTATCAATCAATTCATTATTTTAAGTTTCTAACCATTCCTAACAATTGCTATCAAAGCCTTTGTTCAAACCGTTTTCCAAATAAATAACATCAAACTTTATGTCTTATATCTATTGATCTCATTTCTCGCAACTTATATCACATATAAAACATATCTACAAATTGAATCAAATATTTGCAAATAATGTGGACATTGTTTGTTCACTTTAATATCACTATTTAATAACATCTTAAACAAACACATGAAACAATTGCCATAATTATTGATATGATAAATATTATGAAGAGATTTGAAGTTATTTTTATGAAGATTTTCACGAATCACGTATTATTTGTCTCATTACTATTTAATAATGTTTTGAATTCTACTGTATTACTAAATATACTTTTATATGCAAATTGTGAAATTATTATTGTGGTAAATTTATTAAATTCTCTGGGTTTCTGTTTACAAAACTCACTTAATATTATTAATATTTTTGAATATTATTTTCTATTATAATTCATTTAATAATGTTTAATATTATTTCAACCATTATGATTTGTTTTTTATTTGTTAAATAATTGATTATAATTTAAGTCAACGTATTATTCAACTTATTTTTGCACATTTGAAGACTATCATGCTTATCATACTTTATATGAAACATACCTTAACTTAATATAATTAATATTTTGGACACAAATACTTAAATATAATATTTGAAAACAAGTAGTGATTGGATTGATGTCTGCAATCAAACCATAATCAAGTAAAAGAGTCTCTATAAGTAACTCATTTGCCAAATGCCAGCACTTTCTCTAATAAAACTGTTGTCCACTTTGTATGTGATGTCCAATGAGTCCACAGCTGTATAGAGAAAGCGCTTTCTCTCTATTGATTGGCTTTGACTTCATTTTCTCGATTCAACTAAAGAAAGAGAGGACTGAAGAAAAATATTTGTTTAGCAAATGTCGGAGTGATTGCAAGAGAGATCACTTATTCATTGATGTATTGGTTCATCAGTTTATATATTATTACTTTTTATGATCAATTGGTATTAGCTTTAAGACGGTTTACTTTTTTTCGTAGACTAGTAGTCATTGATTGGACTCCAATCCCGTTGCCATCAATCATGAACTCTATGCAGTCTTAACACAAGCTTTGCAACTAAATCAATGAAATTTTCACACTTCACTTGTAAGGGTTTAGACAGGCGTTCACTACCGAAACACTGATTCAACAATATTCTCCGATTCCTACATTTCAATGACTGTCACTATAATTATTATTAGCTCTCAATTCTTTCCATTGACAGCCCTCTCAGCCCCAACACATCAAACATCAAACAAACCCCTTCACAGCCAACCCTTTCTCGCATTAAACAAATATTACATTCAGATTCTCGTGATTCACAAGTCTTACCATTAGTTGTTTGCGAAGATAAGAATTTTAATGATTCTGTGAATACTTTTTCAGCGCTTTTACTCATTTTTCAAGACCAACTCTAATATGTGCTAATATTTGCTCACTTTTTGTAATTTAATACTCAGTCAATACTCGTAAATCAGATATTCCGCGAATTTAAACAAAACTATTTTTATATATAATTTTTATGTAAAGTGTGTTTTTTCTCCGAAATCTAATTGACTTTTATTGTGAACTCAAGTGACTATTGTTTTGGAAAAGAAGTGAAAATGACTTTAGAATTGTCAGAAGATTTATGAAAGCAGTGCTCGAAACACATCTTATTATCGATTGGATAGGAGTGTGAAAAGAAATGAATGAAAAAAATTCAAAATTATTTTGTCATATTATGTGTGATGTTCTCAATGCTAAGACTTGTGCTGAATAGCACTCGAGGGTCTCCACCCCTCCCAGGGATGGCATATGAAGTCTAGTGAAAACTGAGTGGAATTCAAATGAGTCGAATAGATCACAAATTTTGAATCCAATTCAAGAGTGGACTCAAAGCGTTATGAATTCAAATGAATGCTTGAAAGCCAAGCAATGATTGCTTTAATCTAATTCTGTGTACTGTTTGTACGAAATGCTATTCATTTCACAATTCTTTTGGAAATACTTTTTACTGATATCTCGACAGAAGATTAGTAATAATCCTTAAATGAATTGAGATTCAGAACTCATTCCCTCTCTTTTGTTTATGTCATGAAGTATTGGAAGTCCTCTCAAATGAGTTGTCGTTAGTAGAGCTGAAGTGAGGATCGGATCGAATGAGTAATTTGTGAGCTCTAGGAGTCGTCTGAGTCTAAGTAAGGCAGCTATGGATGCAGTGAACACTTCTGCCGATTCATAATTTTGGGAAAACATATTTCTATAGTTTGTCAGAATATGGCTAATGTTTGGTTCAGCACTAATGCCGGCGCTCTACTATTCACTAACTTATCATAAGTTATGGTCATATCATTAATCAAACAGTTGTTTACAACAGAGATTAGTCTAAAGGATTGTCATTGAATTGAAATCAGAATATTATTATATGAAACGCTATTAAAGTACTGTTAGACTCCATACAGAATTTTTTTCACTTAAAATTCTTAACTACAAAATGATTTGTTTGACAACAGAAGCGATAAAACTAATAATAGCCATGAAAAGCAAGAATTGATTGAGAAGTTATGCAGTGATTGAGACCCCAAATATCCTTTCGATGACATTTGTTTCTCGTATTAAAACTACATTTCACAGAATAATAACAAGAATTTATAGTAAATAATATCAGCAAAACATTAAACAACAAAAATGTGAACAACATTTCTGATGTATAGTCATAACGATCACAAAAACGTCTATTATTTGCTTGTTTTGTCATTTCGTATATAATAAGTAAAGTTCTATGAAAACCTAATTTAATGAAGATTTCTATTTAATTAAAAGCGGATTTTATTTTGTGATATTAATTTTACAATACAATACAGGGTAAACTCCCATTAACTAAGAGAAGTAATACCGGCGCTATCGCACAGTTGGGTCATATATTAGGATAGAGTGACATATAACTTGAAATAGCAATGAAATATCGGTTCAAAACTTTATCCGCCGATCAATAAAAGCGGTTCAAAGCGATACCATTTACGATAGAAATGACTTTTTGTTATTTTTGTTCATTTTATTGTAATTTATTTCCAATAACTTATTCATCAAAGAAGTAAATCTCATATAAGTTGGCGGAGAATACTCTTATGATTCCCAGCCTTACGCTACAGATGTTATTACTGTTATACCATTGAATCTCTGGTTATACTATTGAAGCCAATAATATTGAAGATATTGATAGACTATTGAATACAATATATCATCATAATAATATAATTTGTGTGCTCAAATTGATTTTTTATACTAATGTGTGTTTAGAAAATATAAAAACTATAATTTATGATTCTCTATAATGTTGTCTTAATTTATTACTTTATTTACAATTACTCTGTGTTTAAATTATACTGATTTTTTACTATAAATTGTTATCAACTCTATTTTACTCTTGTTTTTAAAAAATGTGTAATATTTAATGTGATCTACACACATAACAGTATAATTTAATTCAGTAAATAAGAATTTTTGACATGAATTTTGTGCAATATATTTTACTTTATAAAGAAATTTAATATACTTTGTGAAAAATTTTGTTTCGTTTATTTCCTAATTATAATATTAATACCAAAAATGGCATAAATCTTAAAATATGAAAAGTAAAAGAATTTCTCTTTAGAGACACACTCTTAATATTTGTCACAAAAGATTAAGTTTAAAATATTTTTATAAGAATTGATTGAATGAGAAAGTAATCTACGGCTCCATATATTTTGGGACCAAATATGCAAATATGCGATAATTCTTAATATATGTATCGCTTTCTAAGAATCCTTAAGAATCCTGAAATGCATTTAAAGAGTGCCTCAAATGGGGTCTAATGTTATTCAATACACTGTATATTATGTGCTCTGACTATAGATGCGATATACAAACGATGCAAAACAATAATATGCAAAATCCTTTCAGTAATGATTGTTTTCGGCATCATTTATGACAAACTTAAGGATAGGGAGGATTGCTATGGATTGCAGGGTTAGGAGCATAGCCTCTATGGCATCGCATCTATCAATGCGTGACATTAGGGCAGAGGTTTTGATGCAATTGTTTTCGTTTTGGTTATATTGTGCTCGCATTTTGTCTTAAAAGTCCTATCAATTTGTTTTGAGCGACCCTTTAATGCCTAACGATATTCGTCGCCAAAAATGTTTCTTTTCTTTGTATTTGAAAACAAAATTAGAAATCAATTTAAAAGCAATCCATTGAAGGAAAGTTTGGAAATATATTTTCCATTCAGTTATTCATATAAAAGAGATTTTTAAATTTTTCCTACTCTTTGTTATTACACTTTCTTTATATATAAAAGACATACTCTTTGCGAAACATTTCGCAGATATTGATTTGTAAGTGAGACTCACACCAAACAAATGAAATACTTTTGTATCAAATAAGTTACTTTTTAATCGATGATTATATATTGATCTCAAAATTTTTGACTCCCATTCCTGACATTTTAGGGAAAAATAGCATTTCTGCCGAATTTGTGAACTAATCTCTAAATTAAATTATTTCATCTCTTTTTTGTCCAATATTTTGATCATATATTTTAATATCACAATTGAATACATCTCTTGTTTTGTGAAAAACCAAACAAAAGTCGATTTATTCACAGAATATTCTTAACGACATCTGACTTTGACTGAAAAATTGAATTTTCGTTGAATTATAGTTTAGTTTATATAAAAAATTTGAACATTTTTTGAATTGATTTTTTCATTTGTTCTCTCGATTTATGCCTTTTGTTAGAAACTCTTATAATATTGAAAAAATATCCGAAATAAACAAATGTTTTAATTCTTATCTCTGAATGACTTTTAAAGAGATTTAAATAATTCAATACTTATTTCTAAATTCTTTTGATGTTGTTTTCATAACAATTCAAATGTATTGTATTTATGCAAAATACCATTCAATACATCATAAGCCAAGTATTGAATATATATTCGCGTATAAACTTGAACTCAATCTATAAGAAAACGAAACCATTTCAGCATTTCTTTCGTTTTTTGACTTAAATTTCAAACAATTCTCGGAATAATATGTTTTGCTCTCATTTGTGATGTTAAGACCGAAAATCGATTATCAGTTAAAAGTTTCCTCTCAAAGTAGTCAATGAATGTGTGCTTAATATGTGAACACTATTTGTGCTGAAGAACTCATTTGATGCTTAAGTGTCTGCAGTTCTCATGTCAAACACCATTCAAGTGATACTAAGAACTCTTATTTTTGTCTCTTTTATTAAGTCTATGAATAAATTGATGTCAACTCACTCTCTAAATACTGTTAGATATGTGTAACACATTTGACTAAAACTTCATTTCACTTCAATTTATTAACTAAACTGTGAACTAAAGATGAAACAAATATTTAATTAAATTTTTGCGTATAATTCACAAATAAATATTTTACTCTGACTTTTGAGTGTGATTTGGTTTTTAATGAAATCTTTGGAGTAAATTCTTAATTAAAATTTAATATACAATATGTGATTTAATTTGGTTTAAATTATTATAAAAATTTTCATTTGAAATGAAATTATATTTACTGGTTATATGCGAACTCATCTAAAGTGCAAACAATACAATAGTATTGTAACAAATTGTGTCAAATCAGAAACTGATGGTTACAAAAATGATGGCAAACTTTAAAACTATTTGATATTCAGTTAATATATCTGTTAACTTAATATCAAATCAAAACAGTACTCAAAACTTTTGGGTCTCATACTATAAATAAACAAAATTTAATATTTAAATTAAATTTTGCTTATTTTGTATACTTCCCATCCTTTGGGAGACTTAATAGATAGGGTCTTATTGTGTCGCAAATCATTACTTGCGTAGAAAGCAATGATTAAATGACACAATAAGGCGGCCGTGTTTAGGGTTTGTCTCCCAAACCCAAAACTTACCTAACTTAATTCTCAAATACCATTAATTTCAGTTAAATCTCCATAATCTTTATCTCAACACACAATCAAAGTGTTAATCTTCACTCCATTCCCACCTCTAAACCATAATTCTCTCTATAAATACTAATTTTAAGACTCTGTTGCCTTAGCCAATGCTATAATCCCTTAAATCCGTAACCCCTAATCCCCGCCCTAACCCCCTAATCACGGTCAGGTGTTTGTCGTTAAATATACAAATATTTGACGGCACGGAAGCCTCTGATGATGGCCCGGATTGGCCGAAACCGTGGGTTCACTTATATTTCATTTTTCACATTTTCAATCATATCTAACACGCGATTCAGTGGTAAGTATAGGAAGACATACTCTGAGGGCAAACATCGTATGAAATGTGTATTTGAAGGAAGTATTCATTTGGTAAATCTTATGATATTATCACATATAGTGTGGAGTAGTAGGCAATTGTCAAATGCCGGTGCTCTGCACACACACACACACACACATAGAGGCGATATGAATACAATAAGAATTTGCATTAAAATCTCATTTTCTAAACGATATAAAATTCATATGAAATTTTAAAGGCTTTCTAAGTAAGAAATGGTATTTTAAGCCACTTGTGACCCATTATCTGCTATAATTACCGTACATAGAGTTTTGCATTAAATATTTAACGGACTCAACATAACTTTGGCCACATTTGCAACAAGCACACTCTACTAAATTCTACAAGAATTCTA
>CAJPVJ010002750.1:0-12340 GCA_905397405.1 Oppiella nova
AGTCGTTATTCTTATGGACTCTCGATTCCCTTCCTATTCGGACGGTCTGTCCAAATGGATCGAGACCTTCATTGAACACAATGACAACAATCAAAGTCCTTATTATGTGACCGAAAAGTGTGCAAAAATCAGACGATTTTTTAGTTTTAATAAAACTAATTCTCATAAAATAGATAACATTTCCTGTGATATCATTTCTACCAAACGCATGAAAATATGATTTAATATTGTGTTTATATTTAATAATTTGCATTTTTCGTAATTTGTTAATTTGTATTGTGTTCATGTCATAAACAGTTTATAATATAAATTTTATATAAGTTTTTAAAAACTTTAGATAGAAAGTCCATAACATATTTTTATAATCATTTTTAAAAATTTCCACTAAATAATTGTGTAGTTGTGTTACCATTGGTTTGAATCAATTATTTTTGTGATTGATATCATTTGTAATTTGTAACACTGTAAATATTATTGTATTTTGACAACAAGTTTTAAAATTAATAAATTTTAAGCTTTAGCTAAACTATAGTCAAATCATTTCGTACGGAGTTATAACGTGCGACCAAACGGTTGGCCATTTTTACTGACGGCGCCCGTCTTAATGTTGATGGCACGGGAGGGATAGGGATAGGGATGCATTTCCCTCATAATCCAGAGTACAAGGTAAGCGAACCCCTGACCGGACATGTGACCAATAAAGTTATCAAGTTAAAATCATAATAACCAATGTCACTAAAAATTCTAATAATAATTGATACAAAACTATGAGAGAAAACATCAAAATTTTATTTTAATGAGTATTCAATTGATTTCATAGTCAATAATAATTGTAATAATAATTTGTTAAAAACATTTGTTTGTATTACTTTTCATGTGTTTTTGTATTGTATTGTTTATTTCACAAATAATGAGCAAATATTTCACTTATTTATCAATTATTTAATTTTATAAATTAAGTTATTTTTGTGTTTCACTCGAGAGATAAACATTTTTAATTATCGTTTAATACATCATTCAAATCAATCATTCATACAATTATGTTCATAATATTACAGTTCACTTGCAATTCATATATAATTATCAANATTTTTGTGTTTCACTCGAGAGATAAACATTTTTAATTATCGTTTAATACATCATTCAAATCAATCATTCATACAATTATGTTCATAATATTACAGTTCACTTGCAATTCATATATAATTATCAATATTAACGATTAAAACGATGAACATTTGTCGGTGTAATGCAAACCACTTTTATATTCATATAATTATATACTTTCTTAATAACCAATTACACAATCAATCGCTTTATCTCATAATATTATGGCTAATAAAAAATGTATGAAATCTATATCAAAACGCAAATACTATTAAATATATAAATATAACTAAAAAATGATTATTTATTTATTTTTACTGTTAAACAAAATGTTGCCTAATAATATCCATATTAGTAGATGTGGTATTTTGTTTGCAAATTAAAATTAAAAAATTTTTAAATTTCTTAAATATTTCTGTTAAATTCAATCAAATGATATGAAAGCATTTGTAATTAGCAAAGTACTAAATTATTTTTGGCAAAATTACAGTTTTAAAAATTTAATTAAAACCCATAATATCTTAGTTGCAGTACAATTAAAATTTTTAAATATTGTATTAATTAATATGTAATTTATTGCATCTCACAGTTGTATTGTATTTACTACATTGCAATAAATATCGAAATAAATGAACGCTGAATATGAAAAATGTTAAAAAGTTTTAAATAAAATTTAGAAATTAAATAATTTAAGAAATTGAGTTTTATTAAGAAATCAAAATCTATCAATTAATTTTGTCAAAATAATATGCAAATTATACATACAACTACATACACTTTCCCAATTCAATTAAAAACACATTTAATAATAAATTTATAATAAATTAGTTGTTAATAAAAAAATCATAAAATTCATTAAACAATAAATAACTATAAAATCAAAAAATTGTTTAATAATAAAAATCGAGTCAAAAATGATAAATACAATATTACATAATAAATAAAAACAATGAAAAATTGTCGCAAAATCGTATGAAATGTTTTACTAAAACGTTTGTCAAAACAGTGTTTAAAATTGTGACCAAATTTAGTGATGATTTTTGAGTATTTGTTGTTTGAGTTTCTCGAGCAAATAGATGCGGTGCTGTTGCTGTCGGACTCCCTGTCCGATGAGGCCGTTATTATCCAGCCTCATGAGCTTAGGCCCATTGAAGTACTCTAACTTAGCAAGGTGCTCGTTCATACCAATGGCTTTCAGCCACTCCTGCACGTCATCGCACGTCCAGTCTATGACCGGTCGCACCACATATGCCGGCGGCTGAACCGGATTGGCGTTACCGCCGGCCGACAGCACCGTCTGGGGGCTGGTATTCAGGTGTCTCATCAGCCTATTCTGTACAGTGAGACGCGTGTAGTCGCAGTAATTATGGCGCTGTTGGGCGGCCGCTGCGGTGGACGCCTGGTGTCGAGTAAGGGTAGCGAACTGCTGGGCCTGAGCGGCGGCCGAGTGGGCGATGCCCTCCGCCCCGCCCGACGCCATGCCATGCGGTGATGCGCTGCTGTGCCTCTGAAGTGTGGAGAACTGCTGATGGGCTGGCAGTCCGTGAGATTGCATGGGATTCACGCCCAACCGCATGGACGCCGAGATCTGTTGCTCGATGTGCTGCTGATGTGCCCTAACCTGAGCCGCCCGTTGGCGCGCCAGTAGGTCGCTGAACTCCGCGGCCGTCGGCGGTGTTGTGCCCGTGTGTGGGGATCGCCCCTCCAGTGCCTGGGGTTGGGGTTGGAGTAGAAATTGTATTGAAATTTAATATGAGTTATAGTTATTAAAACTGTAATTTCTATAAAGTTCAATATTTGTATGATATGTCTATGGAAAAAGAAAATTGTTGGTGTCTATAATGTCTACGGTATAATGGTGGTTAAGGTGTAACTTAAATTTTTAAAATAAAATTGATTTTAAATATTGGTTTTAAACATTTGAAGTTATAAATAGTTTCTAATGGTATGATATATTTTATTATTTGGGCTTGATTAATAAATGTATTGAAAAGGGAATAGATACTGCAATCAGAGCTGTAATATATTTTTAAATCATCTATGAATTAGTTGTTTAGTCTAACTATTAATGAGTTAAATTATTATTTGACTTAATGAATTATTATTTTTGGAGTGACAAAAGAGTAATAAATTTATGTTAGTATTAAAATTATGTTGCTAACTATTTAATCTGATTGGAGTTAAATTAAAATTTTAAATTATAAATAAAGTATGCAATTTTGTTTTGCTATCTTTTGACTAGTTGCATTATATAAGAATTGGATTTCGACTGTAATAAATATTTATAAATATATTTATATATGTGATTATATTTCTATTATAATTATTGGGTTTTTATGGAAACCGGATTTATTTAGATTTTAATTTTTAAAAATATTGATTAATAAACTGGACACTTTTATAATACACTCACCTGTAAATTAAGTTCTCAATATACTCTGTATTATATAGTATAAAAATGAGACGGGATATAAATGAAATAGTTACAAATAAAATAATACAAAAAATAATTTTAACAAAAATTAGTATTTTTATTAATGAAAATTAAAATCAAATTAAATGTACAAATCATGCGATTAATTGACAAATTAAAATCAATGCAAATATGAATGAATGAATTAAATTAAACGAAATGCTTAACAAAATTATAGTCTAATTATTAATTGAAATCATGAGTCGGTTTCTCTCTAATAATAATTAAAATTAATACTTAAATATATATAAATAATGCGACAAATTAATAGAGAAAATTACATTCAATTAATATATGATGGGCAGAGAAAACACATTAAAAATAAATGTCAAAACTATTTATAATTAAAACATATAAATACTGTTTATAAAAATCATAAGCGATTTACTATAGTTAATAAAATATTTGATGCAAACACTCGTAACACAACAACAGGTATTGGAAAACAAAATAATGTCTAAAAAACTAGTAATAAATTGCATTACTATTGCGGTTATCGTAACTGAACTCGTAATCAATGTCGGGATAGATGTCATCATTATATTCATCATCCAATTCATCGTCAATTACCTGTTGATGGAGGCGCTGGTAGTGCTGGGCGGCAGTGGGCGGCTGTTGGGGGTGCGAGTGGTGAGCGCCTACACCGGCACCGGGTATCGTCTGATGGGGTGTCGGCGATATGATCCTAATCTGTTCCTTATTAGCGGCCATCATCTGGTGGTGGATGTGTTGGTGCTGTTGGTGCTGCTGTTGGTGGGGTAGTGTGGATGGCGGAGGTTGTGAGGGTATGGGTGGCGGCTGAGGGGCGCCCGTGACGGGCGGTGACTGTTGGCGCACCCGTCGCTGTTGTTGTTGCTGTAGGAGCTGCTGTTGGCGCAGGTGCTGCAGCTGTTGCTGGCGGACCATCAGCTGCTGGCTCTGACTCAACGCTATCGGCCCTCGCATGGGATCGCCCGGTGCGGCCGCTACCATACCGGCCGGCGACCCTCTGTGTAAGGGGTGTCCCGGGGGTGGGGCCGCGAACTCCGGCGGCGGAGGAACTAATTCGGCCAAAACGTCCACTTCATTGACTGCCGCCAAACCTATGGCACGAGAATTGCTTTTAGTATTCAAAGAATATTCTGTAAATTCTGTGATATAAGGCATACCTAATGAGTCGATCTGTAGCCGAATGGGTTGACCCGTTTTGGACTGGGCTGTCATGTATGTCTTGGTCTGTTGCTGTTGTTGTGGTTGTGTATTAGGATAGCTATTAGTGGAACTCATATTGTGGTGCACATCGGAAATGGTATTTGTTTTTGGCTCAGAGTTTGATGAATAGTTTGCGGAGAATTTCACAGACTTTTGCTGTAGATTTGGCACTAAATTACTGGATTGGGGGCCAGTGGTCGGCGCACTGGCCATCATTGACTGACTGGTGCTGGTGTTGGGCACCCCCTTCGGCCGTGTCTTATGGCTGTCGTCGCTATAACTGGCTGTGCGTCTCGTCGTATGCGCGCCGGCAGTGGTGGTCATCATCGGTGGAGCACCGGGTGGTGGGGCGGCGGCAGCGGCTGCGGCCATGGCTGCCGCCTGACTGGTCTGTGCTGTGGCCGCCATTAAGACCGCAATTTTTTCGCCTATTTGTGAATTTCGACGATTTATTTGTTGCGAGTTTTGAGACATTTGTTGCGCTTTTGTGGTCTCAGTTCGGGTGCCGTACTCCCCGTCCACGTCAGACGATACACCTGTTTGTCAGTTATGATAACAATTAGTAATTGGTTTCATAAATTGGTATTATTTTTATGAATGACATGGTGAGCAAAAAACATTAGATTATTGATGTCCCAATTGAAATTTAATTTAAGTAATGAATATTATTTTTCTTATAAAATTTATTACAGTTTCGAATTTATTATTAAAATAATAACTTAAATTAATAATTTGATAGGAAATATTGAACTATCAACTAAAATAATGCAAAATGTGGTCATTTATTTAACCCATTAGACCATTATTTTGGAGTATATTTTGTAGGTTAGGTTAGGTTCTAGGCAGTGACCAGGCGGACCACTTAATATTGCATTGATACTTAAAATTGTGTCTAATAAGTTTTACTAATATATAAATTACAGTTTATAATAAAAACATTTAAATACAGTCAGATTTGTACTGTATTTACTGTATACCAGTAAATATGTGCTCACAATATCTATTACCGTATATTATTATATACACAAAATAAAGGACAACCAAATATGACTTACCGGATGAGCTATTGTCACAGCAATCGACTTCAAAACACGATTTACTCATTCGCATAGAATTACTATTACTGTCATTAGTATTGCTGTGAATGTTGGCTGACGTGACGGTGGGCTCCTTCTTATGCTGGAGCGCCGGTACCACTGGTGGGACAGTAGTGTCGCCACAAATACTGGACCTGCGCTCGAATTCGCGGATATTTTTGCGGACTTTACTAACATTTGTCGAGTTATTTGAATCGCTGTTTGAGTTATCGTTGGATTTGTCGTCGTTTTCGTAGCCCTTCCTCTCGAATGACTTGTCTTTGGACTCAAGAGTCGACTGATTGGCCATCGATTTGGACATAATCTTCTGCGTCTGTGCCTTCAACTCGTCGCCAAAAGCTAACTGTCCTTTCGATGTGTTATTATTATTATTCGTGTTATTTGTGGCACTTTTTGGCAGTTTTTCGGCAAAACTTTGTGTCATTCGATGTCCGGCCGACGCGGCGCCGACACTGTCGGGCACTCTATCACTGGTACTCATAGTCTGTTTGTTGGCCTTAAAAGTACTCAAATCGCGATTGCGTTGAACATCCTGGTCCTCGTCGCTCGAGTAGTCGGGGTCTGGTATGTTAGGTCCGGACAGTTGTTCCTCGAGCTGTTCAATAGTGTCCTGTCGTGTATAGACTGATGTGGTCTGCGATGAGGTGTTTGGCTGTCGCACGGCTTTTAGAGTACCCGTCGGTTTAGGTTGAGTTCCCGGTGGAGGTGCCGGTGCTTTAGGTATTATTGTGATGACCTGTTTGACGGGTGGTTCGGCTGGCGAGGGGTCGGGCTGTAGGACTGGCCTAAAACTGGACAACTGCTGGCTCTGGGAGACGGACTCGAAGTTCGCGTAATCGCTTTGACTGTGTTTGGCGAGCGTTAGCTTAATCTGGGGATTAGTATTAGTGGACAGGTATTAGACTTCTTCTGTAACTAATAATCTGATAAAATGCTTACCACTGATGTCTGGAGCTGACCACCGGGTGGTGGCGGCGGTGGAGGGTATGTGGGGGCCGGCGCCCGTGACTGACCATTACTGTCGAAGTTTGTACTGACTTCAGAGGTGGTGGAGATAATCTTCCCGCCCCTGAGGGCCACCGTTTGGGCGTAAACGCCGGTCGTATAGAAGAGCTCCTCCTCGCTGTTACTCATGCCGTGACTTTTGGCCAACTGTTCGGCCAATTGCTTCTGGATGTCTGGCGTTGAGTTGAAATTCTTGTGCAAACTCTGGCCCTTATTCTTCTTCTTCTTGAGCGCCGTCATCGACTCGAATGTCTTCGTGTGGTTCGGGTCGTCGTCGGTCTGACGGCTGAAGAACTCTTCCAATTCATAGCTAGAGATCCGTCGCGTCTGACGACTCGCCCGAATTGACGCCACTTTGTTGGCCGCACTGCCGGGCGCTCCGGCGACCCGGTTGTTGACGATCATCGACTCGATGGATGTGGTCGGGGACGAGCTCTTCGTTGACCGGCCCTCCGAGTCGTAGTCATTGCCGGTGGCGTTCTCACCGCGATTCTGACCACCCGTTCCGCCCGATTGGCCTGACATTCAAAACATTGCAAAATGTATGAGAATTGAATGAATCAGAAAAGTCGTCAATTAATTACCGGAAGTGTTGGGTAAGAGCAGAGAGCGAGCGCGGGCTCTGCCTATAGACAAAGTGGTATTGGGATCGCGTTTAGGCGGCGCCGGCGGTGCCCTCCCTCTGGATGTGGAGCGGGAAGACGTGGACGAGGAGTTGGAACCGTTGCCCGCATTCCGCGGAAGTGTCGAAAACTTTTGCATAACATTGACATTGGATTTGGCGTAAAGGGAGCGGCCGTCCGATGGCTGCGATGAGGACATGAGGTTCGGGTCGGCGTTCTGGTCGTCGCCAATGGGGCCGACGCTGGCGCTCATCGACTGGTTGTGCACATCCATGGGCTGACTCTTAGCCACCTTCTTATCGGTGTCCTTCTTCAGTATGGATTTGAACTGTTTGTTCTTGTGTTGAGGTATAGGTGTGGCCACAGTCATCGTCACGCGATCCCCAGACTGGCGGATCATTTGGACGACCATCTCGTGCGACATATGCCGGACGTCGTTGCCGTTGACGGCCAACAGGAAGTCCCCTCTCTTAAGGCCCGCGGCTTCGGCGACCCCTTGGCTCTCGATTTCATCCAAATATTGCAAACCAATGAGCGATGGGTTTTGCTCGAGAAGTAGCGGTGATGTGGCCTTCGCTCCCCTCAACACAAACCCAAACCCTTTGGACCCCCTCTGCAGTGTGACTGTCCTCTCGTGATAGAGACCCAGTCCTGAGGCACCGCTCGACTGACCACCGGCTGAGTCCTAAACGGTATGAAAAAAAGTTTTGATTAGTTTTTTTTCGTTGTAATTGTGACCAAACTATTGTGTGTTTTATATACCGCTTTGAGGAAATTTCGTTGATTACTGCGCCCGCGGGCCGGCAGTGTTGTGGCCGAGTATTTCTGGTCGCGCCGGCCCTCCACTCGGGTCTTCACTTTCTCCACACAACACATGGGGAACAGACCCTCTTTTCCATCGACACACCGGCGCCCCAACAGTAGCTTTTGGTTGGCGATAGTCGGCGGAGACGACGTGTTTTGGAGCAACAAAATCATGTCATTCCGGCGCAGACCTAAGTGTGTCGGGTCACCCGAGTTGTAGTCGATGACAGCCACGACTGTCATACCCGGCAACAGCTGTACGGGTCGTACCGACGACTCGTCCGACTCGGAGTCGGTTTCCGAGTCCTCGGCCACCCCTTCGTGCGGCTCCTCTTCGGCCACACCGTCCGATTGGGAGCCGTCTTCACAGCAGACACCCGAGGATGTGGTGGTCGTTGTGGTAGATGTGGCGCACGAACGCTGACTCAGGGATGGCGATGAAGGACAGATGGTCTGACAACCGCCCGGCCCTCCCGATACTTGTAATGTGTTTTTGCCATTTTGTTGGGACTTGTATTTGGATGACTCGATGTGTTGGGACTAAAAAATAGTATTAATTTTTTAGTAAATCATAAGATTTAATGCATTTTATGATAATAAAACTATTTATTATTCTCAATATAAATCTGATATAGTATACTTGCGCCCCTTGCATAACAGTAAGGTCATATAAATTCTTTACTTTAGTACATAACTACCTAAAAATGTAGTGATTTGTAGTTATAAAACACGCACAAAATACGTACTCAAATATTTATTTAAGGATTATAATATAAAGCTTTTTAGTACTAACTTGTACTAGGTAAAAATATTTTTTAAAAATAAACCGAATTCATTTGATTCGATACTATAAATATGCTAACCCTGGTTATAATTTTCGGAAACTTTAATACAAACTTACAGTTTGTGAGCGAATAGACTGTTGATGGTGTTGTTCCTCTTGACTGTGCGGTGGCCTACGGGCCGGGTTATACTTAGGCTTATCCCTGTACGGCACCACCATCTCGGGCTTATGGCTGGATATGAGTTCCGCTAAACTCATATTATTAGCGATTACGGCGACCTGTCATACGAGTGGAAAAGCAAACATAAAATATGAGATAAAAATCACAAAAACTTTTTTCTCTTGTGTCGAGTGAATGAGAAACTGTTTGGAGATTAAGAAATAACTGGAATTTTAGTGGAAATAACAAAAACTATATTATTATATCATTTTCCACTGAACTTCAGTGAACTTATGTTAACAGACAATAAAATGTGATTTAAATTAGTTATTTAAAAAAGTAATTACTTCTTGTTGTTCATTAATTATTTAATCTATATTTGTCGTAATGAACAGAATATGGCATAAAAATAGTTGGATTCCGATTTCAGTCATACATACACATACAAATGTGTATAGTTTTAATAATTGCATATAATATGTGAGAGAATATTACATACTTTTTATGATATATTATTAATATATCGCGAAACATGGGCTCAATTCTCTATGACTAATGAATATAAAATATATTTTTGAGTTTCACGGCTGAGTTATTCCCGATGTCTTTCACTCGCAATATAACAGTTATTAACACCAAAAATAACAACAAAAGAGAGGGACAGACGGGTAGAGAAAAATTGAGACTTAATTACAATTATAAACGATTTGTGTCTCAAATAGTGAGAGAGTGTTAATGAAAGAAAAGTCTACTGAATGTCAAGAGTATTAGCAGTCTTTCCAAACGATACTTAATTGAATGATAAGTTGTTATCACATTTGATTGAGTTTTCTCAGGGAATACATGACTACATGGGCGATGGCGTCGGGTGTTTGGGTGTGAGACAAACGTTATTGTAAATGTCATATCAATGGTATGGGGTAATTTGGGAATAATTTTAAAAATTAATTTCCGCTTAAATAATGTTTGAAAATTTTAAAGACATTATCAACTCATTTAGAGATTAGTACAAATAAATAAATATTTAGACCCTGGTTATGTCGCATGATTCATGTGAATTACATACATTTCTCACTAATTATTGAATTGATATTATTAGTAAAATACAATAGCAATATCTATGTCGAAAAAATATCACAAATTCCTTTGTAAACAAAACATGTAAAGTATTTTCATATCTCACGTAAAGGGAAATGTGAAGGATATGGATAACAATTCAACATTCATTTCTTATATGTTATAACTAACAAACTTTTTTAAATGTGAATTAATTTATTTAAAAAACTTCATGTTACAGCATAAGATTATTAATTTAGACTTATCTAATTTTATTATTATAGAATAATACAATACATTGCGAAATATTTTTTGTACAATATACTGTACAAGGTTTAATGAAAGTCTAATGAAAGTTAGGTAGAGATAGTGAAGGAACTCATTAGTGTATTATTAATTAACTATTGATATTAACGAGTGAATGGCATATAATTTATTATTTATAATGTTTATAATACAAAGTCATGTGAATCCTTGACATCTAATAGACTTACAGATGATTTGTTTAGCAAACAATACTATTAATTAAATAAATCGTTCGCTGTGTTAAGCAAATAATTAATGAGTTTTTACTTTCGATAGAAAAATACTAATTGAATTGTATTTTGTCATCAAAATATTTCTTACGTGTTATGTCTATTTTATTTAATTATTACTGTATTAGCCAAATATTTCATTGAAGTAATAAGGACTTTTAGAGATATTAATTTTGAGTGCATGATATTTTATAGTTAATTGCAAAAATAGGATATTATTTATAAAGTACAATACTATATAGTTAATAATGAAAGTGTAATATTTAATAATTATATCATACTGTGTTTATAAGATAACAATACAATGTATTATTGTAATTAAAATGTTAATAAATTATTTAATATTTATAAAAACTTCAAAGACTGTAAACATTATTTACGACTTAGCTTGGTATATTATTAGAAATGGAGAATTCCTATAGTGGATGTAAAAAATACGAATTTATATTTTACATTCACATACATTTCCTTTACAATTTTATATACTATTTTAGAATTTTACCAACAACTGTAAAATATTATAACCCAGAACAATTTGTTATATTCACTGGTTGTAATTTTTACTTTTGGAAAACTAAAGTACATTCAATATACGGTACATGTACTTTAGCTTAATATAAATATAATACATAATTGTTTCTATTTCATTCAAATAATAATAATAAAAATATTGATAACATTAAACAAATGCATACCTGATATGCGTTTTGATGTGAATTGTTGACGATTTTGGTATCACATCCCCTGAGCAGCAAAACCCGGGCGCAGTCTATCTGGTCGTTGATGGCCGACACATGGAGTGGTGTATTACCGGAGCCCACAATACGACAGTTCATATCACACCCGTAGTACAGGAGTTGCTCCAAATGTGCCACAAGTCCTAACTTACAGGCCTTTAGGACACAAAATGTTTGTGAAATTAATGGATATTAAAACTATAGATTAATAAGTGGTTTAAGAGTTTGTGCTGTTTTTGTGTTTCAAAAATTTTTTGAAAGTTGTGTTATAAATATAATTAAAAATAAAAACTTTCATTTCGTTTGAGATAATAATAATGAAATATTATGACATTTTTAGGGGAATAGTATGTTTTGCGGGGAAATAATGAAAATAAATGTCCAATTTATGGCTTTTTGTGTTAATTGAGTTTCAATTAAATGATAAATTTTTATGACATATTAGGGTTATTATGAATGAAATGCTAAACCCTTTTCGGTGTTGGGTATATGAAAACCTTTTATTACATATTTTAATAAAAGTATAAGTGTTTTGTGTGTTGCGATTAAAATTAAATGCATTAATTAGTATATAATAATTATAATGAAAAATGTTTTTCTTAACAATCAATGCATTTAACGGCACAACAAAAGCGGCGTTTAATTCAATACTCAATTCAATGAGAGTTTGGATGAGAAGAGGAAAAGTGTTTTTGACATTTGAATTGAAAGTTCTTTTACTTCTTTATCTCTTTCATGCGTTTAGAGAGAGGGAGAGAGAGAGAGAG
>CAJPVJ010002751.1:0-12340 GCA_905397405.1 Oppiella nova
TTTATAACTAATATTAGTCTTAAAATTATGAAATTTATATTATCTTATAGAGAAGGAAATGCACTTTAAATCTAATCCATTTCCTACAATAATGGTCCAGGAATTACCGCGCGCGACCATGGTCAACTTTGTCCCACTTTACATGACTTATACATTAATTATTAATATTATGTTTTACGCTACAAATTTCAATATTTTTCTTATGCAACTGAATTGTTTGTCTAATATTTTATTAGACAAAACTAACTTAGTTAATTTTATCCTACAAAATTTAATCAATATTTTTGTCATAATTTATATTTAAATAATTTCAAAAAACTTATTAATGTTATTGAATTATATAACAATATTTTTGATTTATTAAACTACTTATACATATGATATAAAACAAAATTAAATACTCGTTATGAAAAATAATTTTACTACTTAAATATAATTTTAAAAATAATTGATCGAGATGCTAGCCCAATCTAGTTATGTTGTTAATTTTACTAAAACAACATAATGAATAAATATAAATCTAATGTTTGGTATTTATTTTTTTCATTATGAATGTAAATAAAATCTATACAATATTAATCAATACACAAAACACTCATAAAACTAATTTATCATAAAAATAATAGCTCATAGCTGGATACTTTTATATTTTTTAAAGCAAAAACTCTGATAATATAAATTATTATACATTACACTAAACTGCATCCGGAAATAAAAACAAAAATATATATTTCAATAAAATACTATTGAAAACAACTACAGTATGCACTTAATTGTAGTTTTAATGTAACACTAATTATGGGATTATTATAACAAATCACTCAAAATTCATTACAGGATTACAAAATTGTTTTGTTTTATTTTATTTCAATCATTCAAATCATGCTATGAATAAGACATTAGTTTTTATTATTGCATATATTTTTATTTACTGATAATCCTATGTAATCGCTAACATTAAATAAATTGTATAATAATAAGTATTAAATTTAACAAAAAATAATAACAAATAAAAATGATTTTATTTAAAGTTATTGAAACTGTAATTAAATATAAAATCTACTATTATATACCAGGATATTTATCTGAATTATAAATTGGGGGATGTTATTGCGGTAATTTATAATTTTTACTGGATACTATAATATTTAACCACTTGCATTATCACATACTATTAATCCATGATAATGCACTACTATGAATTATATAAACTATACTAGCTAATGATTATAACATACAACAAATGACCACTACGGTTAGTTGACAGCTAAATGGGAAAGGGATGTGAAACAATCCAGATCACCCTTAAGCAAAAGTTTAATTTATGTTAATGTAGGCTAAAATGTTATCTATCATCATTAATATATGCATTCATAAAACCGGTGTCTAATACACTGATAACAGGCACAGAAATAAAATAAATACGTGATTACAATCGTTTGGGGGTATAGGGGGTGGTCGACCAGTTTTTGATTGATGGACAGGTAGTGCGTGTTGGATAACATCAACACAATAGAAAAATATATTCACTGAATACCTGGTGCTATAAATGTCAATCAAATGTGCAAAATACAAATACTTTAATAACTGTATAGCAAATAATGATCATAATGTAGAAATTTATTTATTTATTTGTACAGTATATTTAAATAAATTATTGTTAATATTGATTTAATAATAATTTTAAATGACATATTTAGTACATATTATAAACTAATAGGTTTTTAATTGATTATAATTAAACTTAAGGGCTGGTGTGAGGGGAAGGGTTAGAGGGCTATTAAAAAAGGGAGGGCATGAAAACTTATTGATAATATCAATGATAACATTGAATTTACTATACTTACTAAACATGGTCGTATCTAAAAAATGCTATAATACTGTTTGCATATGAGACTCGATTATATGAAACAGCGACAAATATTTCTATGAGTAATATAAGATTAAGATTTTTATGGAACGTGGTGCATTGGTTTACTATGAGACACGCTCCAATTAAAGCTTAATCCTATATTACTCATAGAAATATTTGTCGCTGTCTCATATAATCGAGATTCATATTTAAAATTAATATTATATTTTCAATGAATTGTCTTATTATGACTTAAAACAAAAAAGTTGTGGTCGTAGTAGTACTCATGGAGTGACTTCTGTTATACAACTTCTCATATAATATACAATAATTATATGGGACGGTAATATCAGTCATATTATGAACTCCTCCCGAGTCAAAGGCCCAAAGGGTTGTGGGTTTTAGTATCACTGTATAGTTAGTGAGTGAGTAGGACTCTCATGAGTGTCGGACCACTTGTGGTCTTTATCGCTTCAACTCTTTAATACCTATTCAGTCAATGTTTGCATTAAGATTACAGTTTGTGCGCAAAGTACTGTATTAAACGTTAAGTTTTTTTAAACATTGTTTCTAATATTTATAGTGAAATGTTTTTACGTTGTTATTAATAATTTGTTTGTATTTTTAGTTAGTAGATTTTAAAATCATTATTCTGACAGTATAATAATTTTTAAGTTATATGATAGAGGTTTATTTTAATAATTTTATATTTACTTATTTAAGTAACATAATATTGATTTAATGATGATTTTAATTGACATATTTTGTGCATATTTTTAAACTAAAGGGAGTTTAAATTAACTATAATTATGTTCAAGATATAGTATGTTTAAACGGGTTAAAAGCTGTCATAAAAAGGGTAGTTATAAATTTGGAAACAATAAATAACACCTAATATAGTAAAAATTGTTCAGATATTTTTAATAATAATAAGTATTTGCGAGTTATTTTTTCATTTTGATTAATTAAATAGTATCAGCATGGTTTACAATTAAATGTATATACCCAGCAACAACAGTTTTATTTATTGAAATGTAAATATGGTACAAATAATTTATTATAAATTCACAACTTTATTACTATGATATTGTATGACATAATCAACAGATTGTATGTTAAATATTTAGACCAATCATTATGAGCAAGCACACACAATTTATAATAATTTTTATGGGCTAACTCGCGGGATCTACCCGGGGTCAATAGGTTTAACTTGTGATTTTGACCATGATCATCGGACCATTTATTGAATGGTAATTCTAAAGGTAACGCTAATCATACGAGAAATAAATTAATATAAAAATAATACAAAAATATTTATTTACCAGTTAGTAATAATTTTAAATGATATTTTGTATTTTAAACAAATAGGTGTTTAATTGCTTATAATTATGCTTAAGACCTGGTGTAAGGGGTTAGAGGGCTATCGAAAAAGGGAGGGCTTGAAAAACTTAGTTATAAAATTAAATTTACTATATTTACTATACATGGAGGTATTTTTTAAATGCTATAATTTTAACTTATTTAAAATTAATATATTGACTCAATTGTCTTATTATGATTTAAAACATAACAAAAAATTTGTGGTCATAGTAGCACTCATTGAGTTACTTCTGTTAACGTCGTTATAAAGTACTTTATGTATTGAATGTCTACTCCCGAGACATAGGCCTAAAGTCAATGGGTTTCAGTATCACTGTATAGATAGTGAGTGAGTGGAGCTCTCGATGAGTATCGGACCACTTGTTTTCAGTATCGCTTCAACTCTTTAATATTTTATTAAAATTCATATCCTATATATAAACCTCAATTTGCTTTCTAACGTCAGATATATACAGTGATACTGAAACCAAATACAAAACCAAACAAAAAACATTTCTAAGCTTCTCATTACCCCCTTAACCAGTTAACAGAAGTACTCAATGGGTATGCGAGTGGATACTCAGAATGACCACGTATATTTTTGTAATTGTAAAGTTAGATGTTTATGTTACCTACAATAATTCTTCCCAATAATTTGTTTAAATTTTTAATTGCATTAATATTGAATAAGTCATTGTTGTGGTTTAAATTATAAACTTTAGACTAAAGTATTGAATAAAATATTACTGTTAAACAAAATACAAACATATTTATTTAGTAATGATTCGAACTGATATATTTTAAACTAACATGAGCTTAATTGATTATAATTATGCTTATGGAGTGTAGTAGGGTACTTATTGAATCAAACTTTCGCTATATTTAATCAACAAGGTCGTCCCTAAGAAATCTATAATTGAATATTTAAATTATACTATATTAATGAATTGCTTTATTTAAACATAAAAACAAAAGGGTCGCGATCATTATAGCTTTCAATGAGTATTTCTGTGGAAGATTTCCGTATGAATGTGTTAATGTTTGTGCCTGATGATGTTTCAGCATTACAATTAATGTCAGCGTATGTCGAACCACTCGTTATCGCTATTTATTCAGTTAATTAACATTATAATTATGTTTAATTTATATTTATAATGTGTATTTGATTTGACAATACGGCAATAAAATAACAATTTAAATAAATGCTAAAAATATAATTTTACACAAATAATATGTTACTAGCTAAATTTTTGAAAAATGTGAAATATAGTAATGGCAAAAATCTCAATTGATGATTATGCCATAATTACTTATTTAGTGTTTATAATTAAATGAATTAAAATATCAGAATATCTTTACAGTTTAAATAGTTTAATATTTTCAAAACAAATATTTATTTGTGTGATTGAAAATGGGGGTTTTTTAAAAGTGAGGGTTTTTAATTTGTTGGTTTTATTAAATGTTGGTTTTTAATTTGTTGGTTTTATTTCTGGGGGTTTTTTAATTTGGGGGGTTTTTAGTCACACCCGTGAATGAGTGGGTCTCTCATGAGTGTCGGACCACTTGTTTTATACAATGAGTGAACATTTTATTGGTATTCAATAAATGTTTTCATAAAAGTTACAGTTTTTATAAAAACACAAAAATATGATATATTGTGTTATTATATGAGAATTTTACGAATAATTTATATAAATTTTTTTTAATAGGGATTTTGTTTTTTTTAAATTTTAATGACATGATTTAAATCTTCCTAGATCTATTTGAAGTTTACTTGTTTATAACTTTAAGAGATGTTGTAATGGATTTTATTAAAAGTTGTTTTTAAAAAATAGTTTTTACATGTCTATAATAATTTCCTAGTTAATAATAATAAATAACAACTTGAATTTACTCAAATTCATAACTTTGTTTATATGTTATTTAATGACATAATCAACAGAATGCATGTTAAATATTTAAATGAAAAGCGACAATGTACTTATGAGCAAGCACATTCACACTCATTGAACTAATATAGTATTGTTCTTATTTTCAGTATTACATAATCCGGTTTGTATATTATAGATTATGACTAAATAAGACCCTCGTGAGTCTAGAACCACTTATTTAATAAAGGGTTATAGTTGAATACTTTTTTAATTAATGTTTTGCAAAAAATAATATTAAAGTTTGTTTTATAAAACATTAATTAGAAATTAAAAAATACAAATCTACCTGTTTCATTATTACAAAGTGATACATTTACAATATAAACAACTTATATTTTAAGTCTTATAAAAAAGGCTGTGGTCATTTAGATTACTTTTAATGTTTTTATTTTTAAGTGAACTTTTTGAAAGCTTATTACTATTATTACACTATTGTGAGTATTGGACCACTTATTATTTTAATAAATCACCATTCAATATTAATGTATACACTATTTTGAACAAAGTTTACAGTTTTTTTTATTAATCAATAAAAATACCTTGTTTACTGATACTGTTAATTTATCTACCAAAGCACACTGGATATTATTAAGTAAGATGATAGACAATACTATATGTAATAATAATTAATAATAGTTAATTTATAACACAAAAAATAATTGATTCTATTTTTTCGCACAAACTGTAAGTAATATGAAAAGCAATCATTTAATAAGTATTTGAGTGTCGATTCCCAATGTATAGCAAGTGGTCCGACACTCATGAGAGTCCCACTCATTCACTATCTATACAGTGATACTGAAACCAAATGAATCCAAACACAAAACACTTCTAAGCTTCTCATTACCCCCCCTTAACCGGGGGGTTAACAGAAGTACTCAATGGGTATGCGAGTGGATACTCAGAATGACCACGTATATTTTTGTAATTGTAAAGTTAGATTTTTATGTTACCTACAATAATTCTTCCCAATAATTTGTTTAAATTTTTAATTGCATTAATATTGAATAAGTCATTGTGGTTTAAATTATAAACTTTAAACTAAAGTATTGAATAAAATATTACTGTTAAACAAAATACAAACATATATATTTAGTAATGTTTCGAAATGATATATTTTAAACTAACATGAGCTTAATTGATTATAATTATGCTTATGGAGTGTAGTAGGATACTTATTGAATCAAACTTTCACTATATTTAATCAACAAGGTCGTCTCTATGAAATCTATAATTGAAAATTTAAATTATACTATATTAATGAACTGCTTTATTTAAACATAAAAACAAAAGGATCGTGATCATTATAGCTTTCAATGAGTATTCCTGTATGAATGTGTTAATGTTTGTGCCTGATGATGTTTCAGCATTACTATTAATGTCAGCGTATGTCGAGACACTCGTTATCGCTATTTATTCAGTTAATTAACATTATAATTATGTTTAATTTATACTTATTATAGTGATATATCTTTAATTAGTGAAATTTGTTAGCATAAAATTTAGATTTATAACGTGTATTTGAATACGGCAATAAAATAACAATTTAAATAAATGCTAAAAATATAATTTTACACAAATAATATGTTACTAGCTAAATTTTTGAAAAATGTGAAATATAGTAATGCCAAAAAAATCTCAATTGATGATTATGCCATAATTACTTATTTAGTGTTTATAATTAAATGAATTAAAATATCAGACTATCTTTACAGTTTAAATAGTTTAATATTTTCAAAACAAATATTTATTTGTGTGCTTTTAAAATTAATAATTAGGTTTAATTGAATTAATTTATTATAATAAGTTATTGCTTATGATCCATGATACATTAATTTATAAAGAATGCTTATAATTTATTTGAAATAAATTAACTATTTATATTTATTATTTTTAAATTAAATGTTATGCACAAACAATACAGTTAATAATCAGTTTTAAAGTAAATATATTACAAAGACTATAAAAATGTATAATTTATATATAATTTTGCTAATAAAAAATAGAAAAGTTTTAATTTAACAAACTATTTAAACTTAAATCCAAAATAAATTCAATATAAATGCAATTAATCATATTCAATAAGGTACTTAAAATTTCATATAAATTATTTGGAAGTGATTATATTGTAGATAATATTAAAGTCTAAATTAGATTCTAATTATTGTTAAATTAATAAATTACAAAAATATACGTGGTCATTCTGAGTATCCACTCGCACACCCATTGAGTACTTCTGTTAACCCCCCGGTTAGGGGGGAGTAATGAGAAGCTTAGAAGTGTTTTGTTTTTTGGTTTGTATTTAGTTTCAGTATCACTGTATAGATAGTGAATGAGTGGGACTCTCATGAGTGTCGGACCACTTGTTATACATTAGGAATCGACACTCAAATACTTATTATATGATTGCTTTTCATATTACTTACAGTTTGTGCGACAAAATAGTCAATTATTTTTTGTGTTCTAAAATTCATGATTTCAATATTTAATTTTTTTGTTAGCTTGCTAATTAGATCTAGTTTGAAAAACAAATTTAAATTTAAAATTAATTTATAATTTTATAATTAATTTATTTAAAATAATATTTTTAATTTAATTTATTGTTTAAAATATAAAAATATTTATATAAATTGCAATTTTTAATATAAATTATTTTCTATTATGATATAAGGTTCATCTATTAAAAATAAAATACAATTTTAATTAAATATTTATTATAATTTATAAAACAATCATATTAAATATATTTGACAATATTCATTATTAGATAGTAGATTTTTATTTTTTTAGAAAAATTATAGATAAATTATATTAAAATATTAAATAAAAAATTTATTGTATCAAATCTAATATGCAATTATTTAATATTTATATGCAATATAATCTTTGATATAACAAATAAGACAATCAATAAATTAATAGATTATTAAACTGATAATGATTTTTAAATATGTATTGATTTTGAACGTATTATATACAGTATAATAATTAATTACTGTATAATCGCTGGATATTAAAAAACTTTTGATGCAAAAAATATTTTTAGTTTTACTAAAAGTTTGACTTTTTAAACGCCCATAACTCAACCTTTCATGATAAATAAGCTAGATAAGATTTTTAAGGGTATAACGTAAGCTATTTATTTTGCCATACATTCTCACGTATACAACCGTATGTTTAATCAATTTTATTTATGTATAGTTTTTAATGTTTTTAAAAATATTGTCTTATTATTAATTATACAGTTTATTAAACAGTTTTACTTTTACTATGTATTGTTTTTGAACTATATAATAGATTTATAGAAATATTTAATTATTAACTTGTTAGCAAGTTAAGTATTTGTAATTAAAATTTTAATTATATATTTTAGTAAACTTTGCCTAACTTATTTTTATAGGTGATAATAATATGTTATAAAATTGATAATGTGATTTAAATAAGATTGTTATCTAGCATTTTTGTATCAAAGTTAACTTATTAATCTCATAACAAAATAAATTTCAATTACGTAATTTGAGAACAATAAAACTTGCATATCAACTAGGAAATTAACTTGCAAATAAATTATAATTATGTTATTTAATAGTAATGACAGACAAATAAGATTTTAAAAAATTAATCAAGCACACGCGTCTATGAAAAAATATATACGGTATGATCCAATTTAAATGTATGTTGTTTATGTTTAAAATGCATTGAATAGTAATGATAAATACAGGTAAGCTAAAAAATAAAACATAATTTTGTTAGATAAACACATACTAGTACATTTAATAGTACGGTTATCAAAATTAAAATTTCATTCGACTGTAATAAAATTTAAATTAATAAAAGTCTTAATTATAAAAAGTTTTTACACTTTTTTGTATTGACTTTTGATTTTTACTTTCGCTACACAGACAGTAGTTTTTTAAAAATGTATTTTTTTACATTCACTTTCCATTTCATTATTTATTTAATACTAGTTTTTTGCCACTTTTATCAAACTTCTAACCCCTTTAGGGGGTTCACTGATGGGTGTGTGGGTTAACACATTTTTATGACCAGTTTCAATGTGTCTAATAGTCTACTTTATGTCTGTCCATTAGTATATAAAGTCCGACAATTTTGTCATTCAATACAACAACTGTTTCAGTGATTTAACAAATACTTATTAATTTAATAAAATATTTATTAAAAACATTCACATCATGTTGAAGGTATGTGTTAAGTGTTTGTATATTTGTATCATTAATGTGCCTAACATTTCCATTAAAAATATGTATTTTCTAAAATAAATATAAAATTAATTAATAGTGTAATTTATATTAATTTCCCTAGTTGTTAATAGTTAAATACATTAATAGTTTAATGCAAAATTGTGGTTTACCCGTACTAGATGTGTTAACTACCCAAAATTAAATTGTATAAACCTAGCTATACAGTTATTCATTAAAGTATAAAATTGTACAGTTTAAAGTGAAAAGTAGCTACCTCCTCTCATTTACTCACTCACTATTATAAAAAGAATACTAACAAATAAAATGCTTCAACCTTGTTAATTTTATTTACAAAAAATTGACTACTCATTTTATAAACCAAATAATTTATTATATATTTTTTATTAAAATAAATTTTTAAATTAGTTTTATATTACAGCTCCCACTCACTCATTCACAATAAACTAATAAACATAACTGACCCATGCATTTTTTATGACCCCCAGTTCATCGCACTCTCAGCCCTGATGGCCGTGTGCTCGGCCAGCAAATACGGCGGTGGCGATCGCGGCTACCACTCCATCGAACTGCCCGTCAAATCCAAGCACGACTTGGAGGTCATCCCCACCCACTCGGAACAGGAGGAGCACTCGACCTACGTTGACGTTCCCGGCGGTGTCCTACCCGTGTACCTCACCTTCAAGACCCAATCATCGCCCGTATACGTGAAGCAACAGCACCGAGGCACCAAGGGCAGTTACCAGAAGTCCGACTCCCACGACGAGCCCCATAAGCTCGTCCACGAGGTGGTCAAACCCGTGATCCAGGAGCTCCGCGAGATCATCACCCCCTACAGAAAGGTCGTACAGGTTATCCAGCCGGTGCGCGAGGAGGTGCTGACCAAGGTGCATAAGGGTGAACGCAAGTCGTATGGTGGCGATGATGACGGGTATGGAAAGGGATACGGAGGTAACGATGAGTACAAACAGGAGGAGTCGTACGGAAAGTCCGATGACGACAACAAATACGGCGGCGGATCCTATGGTGGCATGAGTTTGAATTATGGCAAAGCGGAGGAGTCCTACAGAAAGGGATATTAAGTGCCAAAATGATGGAGATAACTGTGCTGGATTATTGACCGGATATTAACTTAAATTAAACATGCAAAAATTAATTTTATATATACATACACCTTTTACACCCACACACCCCCTATCCATAATCCATTATAGTAGTTTAGTGTAGTAAAATAGTAATTATTGACCCACCATGTTAATGCCTAGAGTATACGGTACTAATGTGTGATAAATAGTTATGTTATAAAATTTGATAATATAATTTTTTGTTATACAAAAAAATAAGTAATTCTTAATGATTATAAAATTGTTATTTTATTTGTTATTTTTAATGTAATAATGAATAAAATTTTGTTTTTATAATTAATATATAAAAAATAATAAAATTGGCACTTTTGCTCGTAGTGAAATAAACTTGTTTGTTTTGTTTTTATGTTTCTAGCTTAAATAGTCAAATGATTAAATAAGCTAATTATTAGGGCTAGTATGAAATTATGTTAATCTGTTTGGCACTATATAAAAAATAAGTAAAGTAAAGTAAAAGTTGATTTAAAATTAATAGTCAGCAAATAGGCACAGGTCGACTTTAACAGATACCATATTTGTTAATTAAGTTTTAAGATCATAATATAATACAGTATTAGGTACAGTATTACTGTATTTAGATTGAATAAATTGTAGGATTTTAATATTAAACTTGCGTTTTAAAAAAGTAATTCATATAAAGTGATAATTACCGGTGAAGCCAATAATATTTTTAATCATTAAATTAATTATATTCATCATCAATTGTATGCGTAATTACAGCTTGTTAACTTCACTAAAAAAATATACATAAATTTACACACTTATATTACTAGTTAAACAAATAAAAGGTGATAATACTTTAGTAAAAAGTGTATCAATTTTATTTAAACATACATGGAATTGAAAATACAGTAAAACAAAAGGTATATTAAAGTAAAATAGTGGTCATATACAGTATGTCCACTCATTAAACCCACACTAAACGGACCCCGACTATCGTGAGAGAGAGATAGAGAGACCTCGCAATCGCGAACGAGTATATCCTATGGGCTATGAGTGCCGGACCACAGCTTATACACAATTAATTCACACATCGGTAATGCGTTTACAATTAGTTTGCATTAAAATTGCAGTTTCTTTCAAAATGCGTTATTATAATGGATAACAAAAATAGATTTTTATTTTATTACAAATATTAGTAGTATTATAATAACAGAATACAATAATTAGTAGCTTATATTAGTTTATATTTTTTAAATAGTTTAATTAAAACTTTTTGGCAATTGATAAAAGAATTAAACAAATTTAACTAAAATATAATTACATAAATTTATATTCATGGGTTAACATGCATGTTTAATTAATTTATTATAAATACCGAGAACAATATAATATATTATATAATTGTATTAGAAAAACATATAATATTTAAAAAAATAATAGCCGCTTTATTTAATTAGTAATAAATCAAAATTATTGAAACACTAATTTATATTAACTCAATCATGTTTCACAAATTTAAATGATTGCAAAAATGTGGTCATTTGGAGTACACCCACTCTAGCACTGGTAGCCCATGTTATTTGGACCCCACGATCACGACAGACATTACGTACGAAAGACCGAACCGAACGAAACGATCGCTACGAACACCGAACGGGTACTGACTTCTTTGCACCGCTAGTGCCACGTGCACCGCATGTACCGCTTGCACCCCTTGCACCCCTTGCACCGCTAGTACCCCTTTGCACCATTTTATTTCATTTTATTCATGTAATGACATCTAATATTCTGTAATTTAAAACATTCTACTAAACTATTTTTTTAAATGAAATTAAATTACATGAATAAATTATGCTAGCATAATATTATTTAGTATAATATTAATAT
>CAJPVJ010002752.1:0-12339 GCA_905397405.1 Oppiella nova
AAATTATTTTGGAATACTATTTACACTTTAATTTATAATTCATTTTACATGACTCTTAAGTTTATAATGAGACATTAAAAACTAGTGTTCTAACAAATTTAATAATATGTACAATATTTTAACTGAACTGTAACTGTTAGTGTGGCCCGGATTAATATGAATGTGCATCGTAGGTCTAATTGAAAGTTACGTGATTGATGATGACAAATTATTAAAATGCAAATACAATTGCGTAAATAAAGGAGAAGTTACCTTGATGCCAAATTCGGTAATATAATCTTCATAAAATATGTTAATACAATTTAAATATATTAATAAGCAGCCTTTATTTAGCAACTATTATATGGTCAGGATTTATCCATAGTGCAATACGTAGTGTGCACATTGTGTTTAACGGTTAATTTTAAATTACGCCCTGATCCAGTAAGTATTATGATCACTATTTTTAATAAAATACAAATATAAAATTAATATTATTACTTTATTTAATATTATTTGCACTTGCTAATTTAATTATATAAATATAGGGTATAAATATACTAATGTTTTTAATTTAAAATAAATAATTATTACAATTATTTTTCTTGCATGCCATGTGATTCATATAAAATATATTTACAAATAAAATATATTTCAACACACAGTATACTACATTATATTTTCATTGATGTAGTATGTATCAAGGTATGGATCAAGGTCTATTATGTAAATACAGAAAATTTTTAAAAAATTGGTTTTCCAAATTTGTGGTGACATCTAAAATTAATGTTATTAAATATTATACAGATAAAACTTAATGAATTTACTGTAATGTTTATTATTTGTTTATTAATTGTTTTATTAAATTTATAAATGAATACGCCCAAAATATAATATAAAATAATTAATATCATGTATTATATCTGTTTGTGCAACACTAATTAAATTTTCAGCTTTGCGCAATATTAGTGTAAAATGTGGTCTAACATTATTTTTGATAATTAAGCAATGTTGTATTTCAATCATGTTTTATTATTGTATATAAAAATTTAATTATTCATTTCAATTAATCTTATATGGATTTTGTTACGCCTTTGAATATAATATTTATTAATTTTGCATATTCATTTAGCTATTTTACTACACCTTGTTCCATATAAAATACTAATTTTATTCTGAATATATTTGACAATTATATTTTGTATTTACAAGTAAGTATTTATTACTAATTTTTAACATTCATATTTTAAAACTATGCACAATATTTCTATTAATAATTTATTTCCTTCATTAATGTATGGTTTAATTGAAAATTACGTAATTGATTATGACAAATTATTAAAATGCAAATGATACAATAATGTTAGGAAAATCTTATTTTAGCTAAAATATTAAAACAAATTCATTTTTGATAAAATATTTATATTTGAAAATTATAAATCTAAAGTTTAATTTATTTTTAGACATGGCATACATTGATAACTTAACTACTTCATTAATGTATGGTCTAATTCAAAGTTACGCTATTGATTATGATAAATTATTAAAATGCAATTACAATTGCATGACTAAAGGAGAAGTTACCTTGATGCCAAATTCGGTAATATGAATTTCATAAAATTATGTTGACACAACTTAAATATTATATTAATAAGCACCATTTATTTAGCGACTATTATATGGTCAAGATTTATCCATAGTGCAATACGTAGTGTGTACATTATGTTTAACGGTTAATTTTAAATTTCGCCCTGATCCAGTAAGTATTATGATTACTATTTTTAATTAAATACAATTTAATAAAATTTATATTACTACTTGTATTTATATTATTATTTATTATTACGGTACTAGTTATATTATTAAATTAATTATTATTTGAAATAGCTCAAAGTGATTTCATTAGGACTGAAAACAGTTAATAACTACAATTTACCTTATAACTATCATATTATCACGGTGTACCAAGGTTATCTAGCACAAATAATAACTGGGATGACATTTCTAGTGGATACTTCATATTTTACGTTTAAAAACCTATTAGACCACAAGGTACAGTATATTTATATATTATTAAATAAATTAATTAAATAATTTTATTTTTCAGATTTGGGTATTGTTTTCATTGACATATATATTCTTCATTGTATTAATTTATAAACTAAGCGAGCATAAATTATATATACAAATGCTATTTATGGATTTTATAAGATCAATAACTAACCAAGGTTCAATGAAGTTAATTTTATACAACAGTGAAAATATATCCAAAAGTAAAGCATTATGTTTTGAAATATTACGTATTTTATGGATATTGAACGCGTTATTTATTGTCAAATCATTTTCATCCCTATTATTAAAAAGCTATTTTCGAGTGACTTCTGTACCAATGGTTAATACATTAGAAGATTTGTGCCAGTACAATTCACTACAAATTTTATCCCATATGAATTTAATAAAGCAATTGTACAAGTACGAATATGTCAATAATGAAACACAATTAACCTTGCTCAAGCGGACAATTGAAATTGACGATTTGCATGAAACATTTAATGATATAATTAGCAACAAGGCAGTTTATATTACAAATTCAATTGAAACGTCTAATTTTTATAGTTTATACGAAAGTGAACGTGCTAATTTTGCCATATCCAAGCACAATTATCTATACAATCTAGGTGTTTTAGCAATCAGGAAAGGCTTTTTGTATACAGAAAAATTAACATTAGCGTAAGTATTATATTCATTTTCATTAGTTTTTCATTCATTAATTACGTTCATTAATTTTTGATAAACGGTATTCACAACCTTATTCATGGTTTTTAGTTATAATTTTAAATATTATTTATGGAAATAATTGTATTTTAAAAAATGAGTAAATAATGTTTTTAATTTACAGTTACGAATGCGTATTGGAGTCGGGACTCGGCATACATCATAATTTTATATCTAATTTAATACAAAAGTTGTACAAAATTAAGTATCCAGCACATTTACTTTTTCACTTTCATCAACCTAAAATAGTGCAACAAGATCCAAATAAATTGCAACATAAGATCAAGTTAAATGAATTTTTTCGCAATGGTATTATTATTTTAATTGTGGGTTTTATGATAGCGGTGCTATGTTTTATTACTGAATATTGTAAACATAAAACACAGATTAGAAATATTATTTACACTTGCTAATTTAATTGTATAAATATACAGTGTTAATTTGAAAATTATTAATGTTTTGCGTTTGAAATAAATCATAGTTTTAATTATTATGTTTTTCACATTTTATGATTTATACAAAAAAATAAGAAAGTTACAATGCTTTTTATCATACAGTATTTATTTTCATTAACTTACTATTTCCTGTGTAAATAATAAAATTGCTTAGAAATTGTTTTCTCAGTTTACTATGCCATATAAAAATAATATTAGACAAATATACCTTAATGAATTTATTGTGACATTATTAACTTTAATATTAAGTTTACAATTAAATATATCAAAAATATAATATAAAATAATAATTATAATGTATCTGTGTTAGTGCAATGTAAATGATATTTTCAAATCTATTTTATATTAATGTAAAATATATTTTGTTTTATTACTTAACATTTTAAAAATAATATATAAATATATAAGATTGTTTTTTAATAACATGTTAAGTGTATGTTTGACAATAGGCATTAAACTCAATAGTAATATAACTTAAATAAATATAATATGAGTAAAGTACTAAGTGTTTAAAATTTTTAATTTACAGTTTATAAATACATTCATATTATGATATTAAAAACTCATTAATATATTTATACCATATGATATATTATTAACGATTGGTAATGATAATTTTATAAATAATATTTTACACGAGTATCAATCTAAATTATTGATTTTTTAATTCTGTATATTGTAAATCCGGTTATTGTAATATAATAGGTTTGTTGCTGTCAAACAATTAAATATAATTATCTTGTCATGTGAAATTATCTAATTAATAAATTTTTATTAATAATGTAGTATAAAAATGTAAAAATATGAATAATGTAGAAAATAATTATTATGCTAATTTAAATTTTGTCAAATGTTAACTAAAAATTATTTTAAATAAAAATGGTCAAAATTGCAAAGTTAATCATATCAAATATATATGGTTTTATCCAGGTTTATAATATTAATGAACACAAAAGGTTAAAATGTAATTATAATTGTACAAATGGTGGCTATGTCATATTGAGACTTAAATCTGTAAGTATAAATATATATTTTCAATAAAATTAAACTTATTTAATTTATTTATAAAGTTTAAATTATATGGCTGCGATTTATCAATTGTACAGTACCTATTATGTAATTTATGTTTGAAAATTGGATTTGACATTGAAGACATGGTAATTTATTTAAAAGTATAACACTGTGATTGATTTTATTTCAAACTTGTAAAATTAAAATTAATTATAAATATAAACTAATATGTATAGTATTTTATAATTAGAAATTATATACTTTTTATAGGATGAAGATATTGATTTAAAATTAAAAGTAAGCAGCAACGTAGATGCACCATATTATAATCATATTATACCGGTTTACCAAGGATATTTAGTAAACATAATATCTGGAGTAAAATATTTAAAAGATGATTCATTGTTTAGTTTTAGACACCTTTTCGAAATACGGGTAAATATTTGATTTTAAATAATTGTATGATTTTAATGTTAAATTAAATTTCAGATTTGGCTATGTATATTATTAACATTTATTTTGTTAATATTAATATTTAAAATATTATTTAAACATACAATAAATACGACCACTATAATATTAGAGATATTTAAATCATTTACATGTCAGGGTTCAATTAAATTATTAATTTATACAACTAAAAATATGACAAATATGACCATGATCAAGAAAAATATTTTTTATTTAATACGTATTATATGGATATTAAGTGCGTTAATAATTACCAAATCATTTACATCGCTACTATTGAACACCTATTTTAGGGTCAGTTCTGTGCCATTGATTGAGACATTAAATGATCTAGTTCACTATAAATCACTTCCCATTGTTGGGAGTAAGCGTAGTTTTGACAAATTACAACAACGACAATATTTTGATAATAAAATTAAATATATGCTATTAAATCGTTTAATACATATTGACTATGAACAAATACTAGATAACATAATGTCGAATAAGCTTGTATATATTGCACACTCAGCTGAAACAATTCGGTTTTATGATAGATATAAAAGTGAACGTTCAAGGTTCGTTATATCTGAGTCGAAATATCTGAAAAATACTGCAAGCTACTTTATTAAAAAAGGTTTTTCACACACAACTCAATTAAAATTTGCGTAAGTAGTACTGTATGAACATAATATATTTGTTAATATCTTAAATATATTAATGATGTTAATAATTTTAAAGTTATCAACGTGTTTTGGAAACCGGACTTGTAATACATGACGATATGATCAAAAATATAATTAGACGACTGGGCATGGCTGATGACATGTACAATAATGATCAAGCTCAAAATGTTAAAATTCATGAGAATAGAAAAGGCCATGAAAATATAATTACTCTTGGTGAAGTTTTTCAAAATGATTTAATAATTTTGCTAATTGGATTTATATTAGCCACTATTAGTTTTATGGCTGAATTGATTATATTTTTTATTTGTATTTACAATAGGAAGTGAAAAGCATTACGTGCTAAGTATTGGGGGTCAGACTAGAAACATTAACTACCAGTGCTATATGTACTAGTATATGATCGTCTCCGTGCATAAAACCGGTATGTATTTTTCAATGTAAACTGTATACATAACATCATCCTTGCATTCATAGTATATAATACTGTTTATTACTTTGAGAAATGCAAGGATTATGTTATGTATACAGTTTACATTGAAAATACATACCGGTTTTATGCACGGAGACTATCATATAGGGACTAAATTATAAATGTTACGATTGTCCCATGTACTTCATACAGAATATGCAATTATTTCAAATTATATATGATTATATTTTTTGACCAATTATAATTAATTATATAACAAAACATAATTTCACAACTAATAATAGCACTAGTAAATTGTTTACATTATTATGCATTAGCATGGTGCATGATCTAAAAAATATATAAGAAATAAAAATAATGGATATTTAATTATATAAATTGAACAACTTAATAACTATGTATTCACTAACCATATAATCTAACACACTACTTTTTATATTTAACAATATAGAAATAATACCGTATTGTCCTTGATCAATACACCACCTATTCCTCAATACTTGTGCTCAATACTAAATGTTTTAATATTGAGAAAACCAGTTATTAAATTCATCGATACATATAAATTATAATAATATAATATTCTTGAAAAAATATAATAAATTATTTGATTAAACATCTAATCTTAAATTAATATCTTTATTAGTTATATTTATGGATATGCATAAAGTTTGAAGTATAAAATTATAAAATGAACACGTCTAAATTAATTACAACGTACATGTTTAATTTCATTCAAGTTTATCGACTTAAAACTAAAAATATATTAATATGTAATCACACCTGTAGTGACAATGGCAATGTCACATTAGACCCAAATTATGTTAGTTAATTTAATATACCTGTAATTTAATTTTTATAATATATTTATATCAAATTGTAGAGCCTTTTATTTGGGGTTGACCTATCAATTGTGCAATTTGTATTATGCAAATTATGCTTGACAATCGTATTTGACGTAGATGATCCGGTAAATACCTTTATAATTAATTGAATTTTAACATTATATAAAAGTAAATATAAAAAATTTATTTAGAGAGAAGTTATATCATTGCATTTGAAAACAGTTACTAATGTTACATTACCATATTACTACAATATTATAACAATTTATCAAGGATATTTAGCACAAATCATAACTGGTGTGAGATATTTAACCGATGACTCATATTGTAGTTTTAGAAACCTTTTTGAATACCAGGTACCTTTTTCAGTAATATATAAATTTTGAATTATTTTTAATTTAATATAATTTTTAGATATGGCTATACTTGCTATTAATAATTATTACATTTGTGTTACTATTTAAAAAATCAAGCAAGTTTAAAATGGATATTACCACGCTAATTATAGACATATTTAAATCGCTTACCAATCAAGGATTTATGATTCAATATAGAAATAATGCAATTGTTTTTAAAATATTGCGTATTTTATGGATATTTAGTGCCCTGATAATAACAAAATCATTTTCATCGTTATTATTAAAAACATATTTTAAAGTCAGTTCTGTACCATTGATTAATACATTGGATGACCTAGTACAATATAAATCACTACCAATTGATACGAGAAATTGGACATTAATTGAATTATATGAGCAAGGATATTTTGATAATCAAACATTGTATATGTTGCTTAGTCGTATAGTTAAAATAAATTATGAGCAAACATTTACTCATATTGTAGAAAATAAACTAGCTTATATCACAAACTCAATGATAGCAACATCGTTTTATGAATTATACGAAAGTGAACGTGCTAAATTTTCAATATCACACCATAGTTATCTGTACAACCTTGCTGTTTACCTTGTTACCAAAGGCTTTTCGCATACGAATCAAATAACATTCGCGTAAGTCCTAGATAAGTTTTATTAAATTTAATAAATTATATTTTAATCAATAGTTTTGAACGTGTTTTGGAGTCTGGACTCAAAATACATAACGATATGATATATAATATAATAATGCGCTTAATGTATCCTGATGAGCAAGCTCATAAAAATTACATAGCAACTAATAATTATCAGAATAAAATAAGCCTTGATGAAATCTATCGTAATGGTATATCTATTCTGCTAACTGGTTATATAATTTCAGTTATTGGGTTTATAATTGAACTAGTAGATTTATATATTACTTACAGTAAACTTAAAACAGAAAATAAATTGAACCTTGTTCAATGTAATTTGGGGCAACGACGTCATACACAATATAATCTTGTTCATTTTAAAATGTATAAACGTAATTTTTAATAGATAATTTAAATAATTTTTACTAATACTAGTAGATAAATTAATATTAATATCCATGTATTTAATGATTAAATAAAAGTTAAAACAGATATAAATAATTAATCACATATCAATTAACATTATCGTGATAATTAAATTTGTACTAAATGTCATTTATATTAATTTAACATGAGGACATTTAATTACATTTATATATAATTAGCATGAACTCTATAAGTTAGTATTTTTATAAATATAGTGTATGTAAAATTGTTAAATAAAACAAGTTTACGCATACTGTGTGTTCAACCTAATGTTGTAACAGTATATTGATTATTGGTAAACTAACACGTGAAATGCAGTTTTTTCTCATAATTATAGAAAATTTATTAATAAAATGATAATAATTTCACATGATGCTATTAATTATTGTGAACTAAAATCATAAAGTAAAATGTCAAACATTGATAAGTTAACTATTTCATATTTTTATGGATTTGTGCCATATTATCAAATTAATCCCAAAAATTTCTTAATTTGTAATAGTGATTGCATAAATAAAGGAAATGTTACCTTGATAGCTAACTCGGTAAGTTAATTTTGATTGTAATGCAAATTAAATAATTGTATATAAAATTAAAATTTAGCTGCAACTTATTGGTAGGGACCTTTCAATTGTACAATATGCTCTATGTAAATTATGCTTGACTATTGGTTACAAAATAAATGATCGGGTACCAATTTTAATTTTTATATTTTTTACTTTAATTTAAAAATTGGTATTATTGTATTTTCTATTAGAATGAAGTTATATCATTAAGGCTTGGGACTGTAAGCGATGTAAACCTACCATATTACTGCCATGTCGTAACAGTGTACCAAGGTTATTTAGCACAAATTGTAACTGGAATGTCAGTATTGACTGATAAATCATATTTTAGTTTTAGAAATCTGTTTGATTATAAGGTAATATATATATAATTAATTCAATTAATACAATTAATACTACCGTATACAATTAATAAATTTATCAATATTCATTTAATTAGATATGGTCAAGTATAATAATAGCACAAATAATATTTATGTTTTTATTTAATAAATTAAGTGAACAAAACTTAAAAATCAACACATTATTTATGGACATATTAAAATCATGTATGAATCAAAGTTCAATCAATTTAATTATTTATAAGCAAGAGCATATTCACAAATATAAAACATTTATATTTAAAATATTACGTATTATATGGATTATAAGTGCCTTAATAATCACTAAATCCTTTACATCTTTATTATTAAAAACATATTTTAGGGTCAGTTCTGTGCCATTGTTAGAGACATTAGATGACCTAGTACAACATAAATCATTACCTATTGGGGGGCAAAAATCAATAATTAATTATTTATATTACTATCAATATATCGATAATCGGACACAACAAATGCTATTTAACCGTTTCATCGATATTAAGCAAGATCAATTATTTGATAAACTAATATCAAATAAGTTAGTTTATATAACTACATCAATCGGATCAGCTAAATTATATACATTATACGAAAGTGAGCGTGCTAAATTCTCTATATCTCAGCATAGCTACTTATATAATCTAGGTGTTTTAATCATGATGAAAGGATTTTCACATACCAAGCAACTAAAGTTTGCGTAAGTTTTATATAATTGTAGTTTTATAACAAAATGAGCTTTGTAATTATTTTACATTAATAGATTCGAAAGGGTGTTGGAATCTGGACTAGACGTGCATGATAATATGATTAAAAATGTATTAACAAGGTCACGTGTAGCACGTCAGCATAATTATCAAAATCAAAACTCATCTACTCTATTAGCGAGCACAGTTAAGCTTCAAAGCAAAATTAACATTGGTGATTTTTTTCGTAATGACATTTCATTGCTAATTGTTGGTTTTATATTTGCTCTAATTAGTTTTGTTTTTGAATGGTTTTCACCCAATCTATTTAATCTGGATAATACTAGTGTACATAAAAATATTGAACATCGTAGACATAAACATTACAATGATACATTATTTAAATCACATTATACATATTATCAGTATAGTAACTAATATTGTTTAACTTAATTATAATTAATATTTTTACTAAAACTAAAAATTCTAAATTATTTTGGTTAGATAATTTAAAACAAGTGTTAATAATATAATAAAATTCAATGTAATTATAAAAAGTTAATACAAACTGTATACAAACGAAAGTATAATATCTCTGTAAAAATATATTTAAATTATATGAACGTCTACGTGCATAAAAATGTTATCTTTTTCAATGAAAGCTGTAAACTTAACCTAATTAATAGATTCATAGTATGAAAAATTATTTTTCATTTTATAAGTAATCAAAACAACATTAATAATAAACAATTATATTTAATAAATTATTAACATTGTATTTTTTAAATATTCAATATTTCATTGAGAAACAGATAGATCTTTTTAGCACCCAACGGATCAAATATTAAACAAAAAGTGTAAAATTAAAAACTGATTCTGTTTGTTTGCAACCAATTGCATTCGATTCAGTAGTATTCGGGTATTTATCAATGTCCTTTCTCAAAGTGTTTTAAAATATTTTAAAACCCGATAATAAAAGTAACCGAAAATTGTTTTAATCATAGTTGTATGAATTGGTAATAATTAAAATGTAACTTAATTAAAACTAATACTGTATATTATTATTCTAGACAGCATCTAGTTAGTCTCCAGTCCGTTGGCGCTGGTGTCGCTCTACATCTATTTGCAAGTTACTCAGGGCCTCCCCTTTATATACCCTTGTGGCTTAGATATGTTGCAGGGTATATGTCACTGATAAAAAATATCTAAAAATTAAGTGTTTTCCGGTCCTTTGGTGTCCATTTTTCGCCGCAAAAAAGTACAAAAAGCTTACATTTTCATCACAAATAATACATTTAATGAGTGAATAAAAAATGTTTAAAGTTTTGATTCATTTTTTGTGAATCATTTTAATCTCTTTTTCACAATTTTTGTTCAAAAAATATATTCATAAATCAAAATTCAAAAATTAAAATATAAAATGAATATTTCAACGTTTAATCCATATGACTATTTATTTAAAATATTTTCTGATAATTAACTTGAATAAATTACCCTGCGTCATATTTATTTGTAATAAAAAGTATTTTGTATAAATAAAATGTTGAAATATTCATTTTAATTATTATTAAGTTAATATTAAACAATATTAGTTACTATACTGATAATATGCATAATGTGATTGAGATGATGTTTCATTTAGATGTTTAGGTTTACAATGTTCAATATTTTTATGTACACTAGTATTATCCAGATAAAATAAAACAATTCTAATACAAAACTTATAAGAGCAAACATAAAGCCAACAATTAGCAATGATATATCATTACGGAAAAAATCATCAATGTTAATTTTACTTTGAGGATTAACTGTGCTCGTTGATGAAGTAAAGTTTTGACTTTGATAATTACGTTGACGTGCTACACGTGACCTTGTTAATACATTTTTAATCATATTATCATGCACGTCTAGTCCAGATTCCAACACCCTTTCGAACCTATTAAAGTAAAATAATTACAAAGCTCATTTTGTTATAAAACTACAATTATATAAAACTTACGCAAACTTTATATGCTTGGTATGTGAAAATCCTTTCATCATGATTAAAACACCTAGATTATATAAGTAGCTATGCTGAGATATAGAGAATTTAGCACGCTCACTTTCGTATAATGTATATAATTTAGCTGATCCGATTGATGTAGTTATATAAACTAACTTATTTGATATTAGTTTATCAAATAATTGATCATGCGTAATATCGATGAAACGGTTAAATAGCATTTGTTGTGTCCTATTATCGATATATTGATAGTAATATAAATAAGGAATTATTGATTTATGTCCCGCAATAGGCAATGATTTATGTTGTACTAGGTCATCTAATGTCTCTAACAATGGCACAGATCTAACTTTAAAATATGTGTTTAATAACAACGATGTAAACGATTTAGTGATTATTAAGGCACTTATAATCCATATAATATTGTAAGCATTGGCTGATCTTGGTAATTGTCAGCACAAATAACTTACGTAGTTATTTAATTAAATGTTAATTGAGCTCTTTCATTAGGGTCCAATATATTAAAATACACAAGTTTATTATTCACAAATTTATTTATTATTTCAGTTCAAATAGTTTTTACATTCAATTCAAGTATACACATTACATAAGGTATAACTTTCACAATAAAAACTGGCCTTATGTGCCACTCATAGC
>CAJPVJ010002754.1:0-10543 GCA_905397405.1 Oppiella nova
GAACTTTTTTATGCATTAGTTGTTATAAAAATGCAATTTAGATGTGATTTGGTCTCTCTCTGTCTCTCTCTCTCTCTTTCTCTCTCGGGAAAAGAGCTATTGTTATGTAGTTTGGAGGCAAACCTCGGCTCTAAGCCTTCTTAGCATTTGTGTCTCTCTTTCAAAACAGTTGTGATCTATAATTACAGACTTATTGTTGAGAACAGCTTTTTATTCACCAAAAATAAACAGATCTAATACTCGGCTAAATAGAGGATTTGTTCGCCTCTTTCATAGCCGTCTTAATTGAATCTTTTGTTAACAGCTCTTCAATAATAACAGTATATGAAAGCCTAAAGTATTATATATTATAGCACTTTAAGCATGAGATGAGATGATGAGCAACATATTGAAACACACATTGAAAGACCTGCAGCTGAGACCAAATCACATCTAAATTGCATTTTTATAACAACTAATGCATAAAAAAGTTCCCTTTATTCCACATTTTAATCACAAAAAACGTAATCGACAATAAATTATTTGCAAACTGAGAAATTAATACATGTATTCATAATATGAACTATACTAGGCACAGTACTTATATACTAATTACTCGATCAACTCACGACACGGTTAACAAGTTTTCAAGTGTATATCAAACAAAAATGACATTTTCTATGCGTTTCACTAATTATAGGGTCAAACGCTGGCAACGCATCCCAATTAGCAAATGTCATAAACTGTGGTAACGGTCTGTCAAATGGTCTGTCGTCGCAGATCAGTCACCCTCACCCGCACTCACACGCGTTGGGCCTACACTTCGGCACATCGTTTCCGTGGGCGGCGGCCGCCAGAGGAAAGCCGAGGCGAGGGATGATGAGGAGAGCCGTCTTCTCGGACGCCCAGCGCCAGGGACTCGAGAAACGCTTTCAGATCCAGAAATACATCTCAAAACCTGATCGCAAGAAACTCGCAGAAAAGCTGGGATTAAAAGACTCTCAGGTGAGCACAACTACCAGTCCTTTACTCCATACTCCATGTATTACCCGCTTTCATGTATTAGACATTGATAGCACTGATAGCGCCTGAAAAGTGATCAAAATTTATCATCAGATAATTAATGAGATTATGTTTTACTATACACAGTATACTATACAGTATAGCGTGTATACCTAAGTTACAGGTATCCAGTATATACTGTACACACAATGTTTAGGCACTAATTATAAGTTATTCAATAATTTCATTTTGTATGACATGTAATAATTATAAGGATATTAACTCAACAAAAGCTTTTATCTAAGAATTCTGACAAATCTCTCATTATTCTCGGCTTTTCTTTATTTATAAACACATTATAGTCGTAATACTTGTGCTCAACAGTCAGTCATTAGCTATTTATGAGAAGGTTTTCATTTTATTGATCCTTTATTATTATAATAATAACGGAATATTAAAGTAATAAAAACTTTTAATTTTTGTCTCGAAATAAATTATTTAAAGACTCATTAATAAATAAATCATTTATTAATTTACATAATATTAGAATAAACAAGAAATTAATTGCTTTTATGACTAAAAATCGTTGCAAACGTTGATGACTTACTGATTATAGCAGCGATTATGTGATAGAGAAAAAAATGTATTGAATTATTATTAATATAAAAGATTTAAGCGTTTCTTGTGCTTCAAATCATCATATATTAGGCAAACATTGGCTAAAAAGCATTGTATGGTTTGGCGTGTGTTTTGGTGGAGTGTTGTGTCTCTCTTTTATCTCATCATTTGTCGGTTATTCCAGTATTGCCTATAAGTGCCATATTTCCAGTCGGTTTGCTTTTGTCCATCTCTAGCAGCTGTTGTCTGCATTGGTTTTCTTTTTTCCATATATTTGATTGTGTTTTGAGGCACAGCATAATCAGCCTTTCAATACACAATCAAAACCAATACTAAAAACTTCTTGAGAGCCAAACAGAAAGAGAAATATGAAGCAAAACATTAACATTAAATCTGAATTCCTATAAAGAAATTCAATACGAGTTATGAGTTTCAAATGAATTCATAACTCTTCATAAACACATAATATCAGCCAAAATAGTATTTCCTAAACTATTTCATCTTTTCATCCATTTATTCAGTGTTTTATCATTTGAATGTTTGGATACAATTGAATGGCATTTATATGAACCCAAAAAGTGTTAGTCTTTTGCTTGAATTCATTTTATTTCATTATATTATTCTTACACTCGTTTGCTTCCTATGTATTCAATGCGAGTTTGGCTCAACTTTTAAAACTTTTCAAATCATTTTAATGTTAATTTGTTTTTGTTATTTCATTTGAAATAACTTTTGTTATTAATTAACACAAATGAATGCATATTAAGATACTGTACAGTGTGTGATTGGCCTTACATTGAATGCAATACAGTATAAAGCGATTTCCAAAACCAAGATATTAAGTGTTTGGATGTGAAACACATCTGCTTATAATCATTGGTCCAAACAATTCATATGAAATGCATTTTTCTTGAATCAAACCATTTCTTATGCAATGAATACGAATCTATTTATTTCTTATACACTTTATTATATAATATGTTTGTCTCTAAGCTTATAGCAAACTATTTTTAATAAAAGAAAATTGTGTTTTTTGGTTCAAATAACTCATAGCGTATGAGTTATAAATTTAGTTACCAGATTATTTTGATATAATGATATGTGTTTCAAATGAGCATAATTTGATATAACTTTGCGATATTTGATTAAAAAAGTGATCATTAATTTAGTGATTCCGAGTGAACAACTTTTGTTGATAAAATGCATTACATACAGCATTGAATAAAGTTATATAGAGTCGAAATGTCTTTCTCATTCAAATGTGAAAATTGCAATAATTTTTATCTCTTTTTAAAAGTAGTAGTAGTAGTAGTAGTATAGATACATTTATTAATAATCGGCATCAATATTTTGGTTTATAATTTTGTATAGTTATAAGAATCTATAACTATAACTATATAATTTTGATCTATATTTTAATAGAGGGTATTGCGATTATACAATTTTGTTATATAAATTGTTAATAAGTTACAAAATGTTCTGATTACATGTATAATTTTAGTTATTAAAAATTATTATTGTCAAACTTTTACATTACATTCATTTTAATTAATTGCAATATAGTATCAGAAATACAGTATTATGTAATTCTAATATTATGTAAATATTTTACCATAAATTTTATACAGTATACTATTCTTAACCAAACTAAATATGTTTATTAAATAATTGAAGTTTTATAGTCATCAATACTGTAGTTAACAAAGATAATATTGACATACAGTTTGACAAATTATTTGCATAGTTCTTGTTTTTATAAAGTTTTGGTTGAATGTATGAAATTAAAGTGGTGTAATAACTTAATATTGTGTTTGATTTGATATGAGAAATATTTGATGATTAATGAAATTTTAAGTATAATTAGATTTTGACAAATAATACGTGAAAAGAGATTTAAAGAGTGAAAAAGCGCTATAATTAGAGGATGCGTTTAAATACAACATATATTTCTCTACCGATTATCTGATTTACAGCATTCAATGAATTGCAATTATGTTGACTATGAATTAAATAATTTGAATTAATTTTTTTTGTCAGACATGAAACTTGCTATTTAATTCACTTTAAATAGTTGTTTTTCATATTAACCTATAGAACGTGATATTAAAAACTATTTTTTAAAAAGGCGTTTAATATATTTTCTTATTAAACCCTTTGGGAATAATTATATAACCAAAAACTTTACGGTAATACTATGTTGTGTAACATTAACTCAATTGAAGATTCAGTGAGTAATAAATAATTCATAAAAATGTATAATTTGTTTCGCAAAGCATTTGTTTCAATAAAATAGAAATATTGGATTCAAATTAACTGATTTGTAGTTTAGGACTAATCGATGCCATAAAATAAATTGAGTTTTCTTTTAATCAATTATTGATTAATTTTCTTATGCTTTTTCGCATTTAATTTATTTAATATAATTTGATTGAAAATTAATCTATAAATTGACTGCTTTAATCAATTATTAATCCATAATGTATTTTATGTATTAATTACCAACATTATTTACTTCTAGTGTTTGTGTTTAAGTTTAATTATTCCTATGTTATTATTATTGAGTTTTTTATTTTATGTCTTTTACTTTAATTGGGTTTTAATTTCTTAAAAACAAAATATTAAATTATATTTTTTATCATTTATATATTGAAAAATCACTTATTGTTTGAATGCAATTTTGATTGATACTTGGTTGTCTCGATAACCTTGGCTTATATTATGTATAGATATAAGTTTTATGAATAGGATTTTGAGACAAAATATCATTTATTTTTACATAAAAACAAAAATCTGTATAAATCACTGCAAACACTAAGTTATCAATTATTTGAAACAAATTTTGAGATAAGAATTTTTAATTAATTAATTAATTAATTCCTAAAAAGTCATATAATATATCATTAATTTTCATATAATCTTATTATCGAAACAAGAAAAATATAAATAACTGCTGACACAGAAGTAATTGTTTGCAAAACTATACACTTTTATTAAATAGAGTTTTTATAATAACCATTATTTCACCCAATAATCATTCATTTGATAAACTAATTATAGTTTTTGTTTAATATTGATATCACAAAAATTAACTAAATGTTGGCCTTATTTTGCTACTTTAAAGTGATTTATATAATTATCAGTGAATTGTATTACATTTTTGTACACAATTTGATTCACTGTTCAAAATTGAATTATAATAGTTGTATGTTTGAGATATTAATGAATAGTTGTGAATAACAAAGTTTGCATTATAATGCATAATATACGGGTAAACTGTGTTGAGATATATAGGCTCAGAAACTATGATTTAGATCTTATCTGTTGATTATATAAGTATTATATAATATATATATATAATATATATAATATTAGTGGCAAAGCCATAGCTAATGATGGCATTAACATTAAAGCGATGATTATTGCCTTTAATTCCATAACGAGATCATAAAAATTTATTACTTAAAGGCATTGAGTGTCTAATGAAAGAAAATTAATTTTGGGCAAAAACTTATGTAAACTAATGTAATGTGTTTTCTCGTAACTAAAGACAATGTATTAAACAAACAATATATACATTTAATTGCTGATTCTCGTTGCATAACAGGAATCAAAATATAATATTTATGTAGCATTTTGTAGGAACGGCATGAAATTGAGACCACTTTCCGTCAGCTGTGACTTAAAGTGGAGATCGTTTGGGCGCTCATAAGAGCGGATCCCTTGCCTAACATGTAGTGAAAGGCCGATCACTACTACCCATAAGAATGAGACTCTCGTTCTCTATAAACAGAGATCACATCAGAAAAAGAGTAGATTTGCACTAAACTTATGGTTGTTATCATCATTACTATAGGGTATTATCCATTGCCTCCTATGATATGACTTCACATTTCAAAAGCAAAAGGCATTTCAATGCATAAATGGCTCAAACATTATATCTCTACGAGTATTGGTTTGAATGACGAACCAAAGCATCACTAAAACTCTGATTGTATAATATTTTCATACACTTAGAAAGTGGCGTCACTTTCAACACCTTTCCTCCCAAACTTCAACACCTATTCCTCACAACTTTGATTAGACTTTAATCGACACCTAATTCATGGAAACAGAAAACATTGATTTTAATGAATTTAAATTCATTTGTATTGAATTTGCAAACAGTTTTAACAAAAATATTTAAACATTACTTAAATTTCTCAGTTATTTCTCTATTTGCTTGCCATGCGATTGAAGATTTAAATTTCAATTCAAACACTATATATTAGATTTCGATGAAAAGTGGTAAACATGAGTGTAAAATAGATTTTTTAAGATTTTGGGTTAAAATGACGCGGCGGGGGATACGCGACTGTTATAGTGTTATGGTCGGTATGGCAGCTGCTACCTAATGGCCCGGTTCACACTGATATCCTCTTTACAAGCAATTTGTTTGCCAACTCATACATAATATGCGAACGGAATTATCGCACAAATTATACTTCAATCGCTGTTTTATATAATTTTTGCGATACAAACAATTTTACGTCTTATACTCAAATTGGTTGCCATTGTTTGCTCTGAATATCAAATGAGTGCTTATATAAGGCATCCAAATATGTTTTCCGATGCCTTTTTGTTTGGCCACAAAACCGATTAAGAGTTCATTGATGTCTGAATCCATAAGAATATCGCTTCAAATCATAGCCCACAACATATTCTGTGCATGAATTCTGTATATTCTGTGTGTTCCGTATATTCCGTATATTCCGTATATTCCGTAAATACAGTATATTCTGTGTGTTATATAAGTACAGTATAGGATGTAAAGCATAATTTTGAATATTTTATTTAGCATTTGATTAATTGAGTGAAAACGTTTGCTGCTTTAGGTAAAGATATGGTTTCAAAACCGACGCATGAAATGGCGTAACTCGAAAGAGCGGGAACTCCTATCTTCCGGTGGGACACGAGAGCAGACCCTTCCCACCAAAAACAATCCAAATCCAGGTAAGAGCGCAGACATTGAACTGATTGTATGAGAAAGTGGTGGTGAACTGAACCGGTGGTGATGTGTCCTCCAGATCTGAGTGATCCGATCACAATCGCCGCGGCGTCGACCACACGATCACAATATACTAATGGAAACAACGCGTCGATCGCAACCGACAAAGACGGTCAGCCCATGTCTCACATCAACTACTCGCCGGTCATGTCGTTATCTAACTATGATATGAGTGCAAACCGATTGCAGTTAATTGACAATCAAATGCAAACCGACGACTCCGATGATGACGATGAGGATGAGGATGACAGCGACGTCGAGATCAAAGTGAACGACGATTAATGTCTCTCCAAATGAATTATGATTTAATGTACAGTAAATTATGTGTATTATATTATACAGTATATGAGAAACTAATAGTAGAGACTTGTTTTAATTGCTATAATTGTTCATAATTTTTTAGACATAAATTACTTGTTTTAGAGTCGAGAGTACAGACAAAACACACACCAAAATGTTATGACATTTATCCTTAAACTCAAGCCGTTTTAAATCGTACTTTAATTTATATTTATTACTCGTGTATATAGAGTTCACAAGAATTTTCATCAAATTATTTGCTTTAGACATAAATAACTTGAAAACCCATTTGACAAGAGAGACGAATACTCTAAACGTGTATAAAAACAGCAATAGATTTATTTATACCCAAATACATTATGTTCTAGCTTACAAACAATTAAAATGCCATAAATTTAGCCCACATTAAGTCAATTTATTTATAAATAAATACGTTTTTGTGAATATATTAAACGAGAATTAAATGAATACACTATATATTAGTCTTACAAATGCATATCAATACCGAAAACGATGTTAAATTTATAAGCATTACATTGAACTAACTCTCAGACAAAATGATAATTTGTGCACAAAAATCTCTTTTAAACAATTCATGAGTTTTGTTGTTATATTGAGTTGATATTAATAATTACTATTTTTGGCATAAATTATACAAAAAAGTAGTATTCGTTTGATTTGCCGAAAGAGAGCCGAAGCCGTGATCTCATAATTACTGATAAATGTGTAGAACATATATATTTCACTCATTTTGTAAAACTTTAAATTTGTAATTACATTAAACGACAAAATACGAATTAAAATGAATATAATTTTCAACAAAAAGTGCACATTTCTTATTTGAATATTTTAAATAAAGGGATCGAAAGAAATTATATTAAAAAGAAATATTAATAAAAATAATAAAAGTTTTTTCGCTTCATATGTGACTAATAGTGAGATCGAAAGTGAAATCATATACAGAATGGTTATATTCTTATGAATTTCTATGCTTTCAAACAATAATATGAGAGCTTTTTAGAGGAGAATATGTTTCCAATCCATTCTTCTCGTAATAAAATAAAATTGAATTTTTTAAAAATCTTTGGCAGTCAGTCATCAGTCGACATATATTTCATGCCTCAATATTATGTAATATGTTTTTGAAAGGAGTGTTGGAAAGCAACTATACGTATAATGAAAATACAGCCATAAAAGCAAAACATATTTTTAAATGCCTGAAGAGAATCGGAACGCATTTGTAAAATCTTATATTAGTTTTGTTTTTTCTCACAACTTATTTATGCTTAAATTGTTTTAAATGAGTTAATGTTAAGCAATGCTAAAGCAAACAGTGCTGTAATTGAACAAAAAACGGCACACGATATGCTGAATAAATACAATTCAGTGCCTAATCCTTAGCATTTACTTCTCTCGAGAAATCAGTTCCCTTTCCTACCCTTCCGCTGGCATATGATATCATATTATTTTTATTACTTCATTGAACTTTATTTAAAATTTTTCAAAATTATGTACTGATTATGCGCTCCGAAAGCAAATTAGATTTTCATGGAGTGAATGGAAAAAGATTACATAAATGTAATACAAATATACAAATATTCCTTAACTTTAATTCTTAATAAAATGTTTTTCTATAAATGTATGTATGAATCAAACCGAAAGCAAATTAGATTTTCATGGAGTGAATGGAAAAAGATTACATAAATGTAATACAAATATACAAATATTCCTTAACTTTAATTCTTAATAAAATGTTTTTCTATAAATGTATGTATGAATCAATTCGTGTGCAAAAAAGAGTTTAAAATTGGGTTTTAAAAATAGAGAGATTATTAAAAACAATTGAAGCGTTTATTTGTAATTTAATGATAGTTTGCTTATAAATATAGTGGAGTCAATGATAAGGGAAAATATATTTCATTTACATTTCATTCATTCATCAAATGGTTTAATCGAAAAGAAGCGAAACATTGAGAAGTGAATGATTGCATCGAAACACATATTGGAGTTAATATCGAAATGTTAGGAAACGGTAGGCATTGGAAAGAGTGGATCACATCATTAGATGTGTAGTTATAATATGAGTGCAGTTATAGTCAGTGTGTATACAATAAAAGGCAAACTAAACAAAGTATTTATGAGAGGCATGACTATAGGACTGGTCTGATTGAGCTCACAGTCTCTCAGTCTCCCAGTCCTCACATACAGTACAATATGAGAGCACAGTTAGCAAGAGTTAGTAACAGCTGTATTATGTGATCACATTATTAATAGCAATAAACGATCTTTTAATGCGATGCATAAATGAAAGGGGGGATAGGGAGGGAAAGGGGTGCAAATGAATTGCGACCAAAATATGCGTTAAGCGCTCATATATTTATACATAAACTTATATAACATATTCACTTAAGTTGGCTAATGATCTCCAATAAGAACCATTAAACATCACTAACAGGCATAACAGGCATACAGTGCACAACCATCTCAACCATACACTACAACTCCTTCCCTTTTCCTCACTTAATATATTCAGGTATATTAGGGTATATTAGATTCCACTTACACTACCATTCCTATCATACATACCAGTCCATACACAACCCAATGCCTGCCAAATGCATATGAGGAACAGGAGGCGCACAGGGATCTGTGTTGCAAATCTATTATGCCATACCATAACATAGTTTTCAATTAAATCATCATAATCGTAATGATTATATGAAAATATAGTGTTTTATTGTTTACAATATTGAGATTTTAAAGTTATATTACTTGATATTTTGTGTTTATTAAGATAACGTTTCATTCAACCTTACCTTATTATTTTGAAAACATATTAATTATTATTATTCTGATAAAATGCAAATGTAAATTGCAATATTGATGTTAATCTACTAGTACAGTATTAAGATATCAATATTTAAAGTACAGTGAAAATATTTTTTGTTTCGCATATTAGTCAGAAAGAGAGTATAGTATTTAATATATTTTGCAAAATTAATATTTTTGTGTCTAATTATCATGAATTTTGCACACCCTATGAGCAGAATAAGTTAGGGGTTATGCAAATGCCTAACAATATAAAAGTGCATATAAAAGTATTAATACTTTTTTGTTATGCTTTTCAAAGTATATTATAATTTATTCTTAATAAAAATGCTTTGAGATTATTAGATATTATTAATAAAGTGAGTGACTTGTCGTTAACGTGTTGTTAATGCAAACTTGAATTCAACTCAAAAGCCACTAAATTTTTTCTGTGAGAGTGTATGACTTGAGTGAAGTCATGCATATTAAACAATAAATGTGTTGAGAGTTTAGTTAAATTAATAAAATGTTATGTAAAGTAAATTCACTTGAATCTCGACTTTCATATTATTGCCGCCAAAAAGAAAGTGAATTCATATATGAAGTTGTGTTTTGTTTCGTTTACTTTTAATACATTTTATTTTGTTTTGTTGTGATTAATACGCTGAAGAGATTCTTAACCTGTAATTATGTCTTGAGATAAAAATCACAAATTCTTCCACTTCTCTGCTCTCCTTATAAATATTCAATTCTCTCTCTCTCTCTCTCTCTCTCTCTCTCTCTCTCTCTCTC